>JAIEZT010000003.1:56054-166477 GCA_019594935.1 Periophthalmus modestus | reverse complement strand
ACCAGACCCTTCTCCAAAAACAACCAGACCCTTCTCCAAAAACAACCAGCCCCTTCTCCAAAAACAACCAGCCCCTTCTCCAAAAACAACCAGACCCTTCTCCAAAAACAACCAGCCCCTTCTCCAAAAACAACCAGACCCTTCTATAAAAACAACCAGACCCTTCTCCAAAAACAACCGGACCCTTCTCCAAAAACAGGGCCTGAAGAAGAATCTCTTTGCCACTTTACCATTTGACCTTCTCCACTCAGAACCTGACCAGAGCAACACTCCAAGAGGCCACGGGGGTGAGGGAGGTGTTCAAGTCTCACTTTTGTGAAGAGGGAGCAGCGTCCCGCAGAGTCTTCATGTCCTCCACAGGACTGACCCACAACGGCTCTTTTAAGAGCCACCTACTGCACTATAAAGAGCTGAACATCTGAGAATCTGTGGTTATGATTCATTATATTTATTCACTGAGCAATTATTATACTGCCTAAAGTTTCAGGTTGTATATTTTTGTGCTGTTTGTGGTTTGATTGTGTCAGAACTGGGCTGTGGACTGTAGCTTCAGGTTCATCATAACATGGACAGATTGTCCCTAATGAGCAGGTCAACATCAGTCTAATGCAGAATCAGCCCTTCTTTAGGCACAAGGGCTTTGCTTTTATGTCACCTCCAAACTGTAAAGGCACATTTATTGATAAGTTATAGTTTTTTTTAAACATTTGATGGCCAGATTTTAGTTTTTTAATCCTAAAGTTCTTTCAGACCTTTAAGAGACGAGTTTCACAAACAGAATCCTGCTTCATAATAAGATGTTTAGAAGATGTTTATCAGACAAAACGGATATGAATTGTTTGTAAATGTTGTGAAAAAATGTAATACACATCCAGATGTTTTGTATCCGTGTTTGTTACTTTTTGAAGTACAGTTGATTCTCTGTTGAAGTTCAGATTCAGGGGAAATGGGTCGTGGCTCTCTGGGGCTTAGATAATGACTCGTGTAGGACCTTAACAAATACTTCAGTTCAAATAGTCTTCACTTTAGAAGGGTTTACAAAAAGGTATTAGCTACTGGTTGAACTAATCATGAACTAATTGTGTTTTATTCAGACATTTCTTAATCTTTATCACTGGCCTAAATAATGTGAAAATTCTGTTATTGTGTCTTGATCCGTCTGTTCCTGTGTGTGTCCTGTCCTCCTCCTCCCCCTCCCTCGCCTGCCTGACTCTGGAGCAGGCGGAGTTTCCCGGCTCCTCCCGCGCTCACCCTGCAGCTCATGAGCGTAATCATCACCACCTGCCGTGGATAAGAGGAGACGGGGACCTGACATTCGGTGGCAGATCATCCGCGTGTCAAAACGTGACTACTCTAGCTCAGTTTCTGTTCCCTGTTGCCTGTTGTCCTGTACTCATTTGGACTATTTGGATTCTCCAGAATCCTGCTTCCTGCTCGACCAGCTCCGCTGTCTCTGCTCCGCCCTGGACCCCGCTCCCTACACCGGTATCGTTTGTCTCACTTCACCTGCTCGTCTCCTTGTCCTGGACTCTGGCTTTCACCCTGCTTCCTGCTCAGAGAGAGAGACTCTACTGTCATAACTTGCACTATTGTTTGCACTTTGTAAATAAACACTGTTAAAACTTTCCCTGAGTCGTGCGTGTTGGTCCGTTCTATCTGACATTACGACATATTGTTTCTGTGGAATTTGCTTAATGAAGCATAATTATTCTTGACTTTAGAAAAGCTCAAAAAGACTTAAGCAGTAAGAGCTGCCTTAATTATTGCACTGCAGGATTAGTAAATCATTCTCTCATAGCTTTACTAATCATGAACAAGTGTTTGAGTTGACACTTAAATCTGCATTTACAAATACACAAATGGTTAGTGAAGGATGAAACTAAGTGTGAACTAAGTGTGAGTGACAGTGACGTCAGGTGAGAGCCGTGTCATCACAAAGAAAATCACATCAATCACATGTGTTTTATTTCTGTAGGAGCTAAATCTGTGCTGCTGCTACATGTGTTTTTGAGTCGGGCAGAGGTGAGGGCAGCTCTGTGTTCACACCTGAGCAAGGACCTTTAGAATGTAAATGTAAACCCACTGTCACAACTGGAACACAGTCAAATCCACCACAAACTAAGAACAAATGTGTAGAATTTAAAAAGTCTTGACCCTCCTTATATGTTTGTGTCTGTTCTTGTGACTTGTTTTTTACATTCTGGATGTTTTCAGTCTGATGTTGGTCAGATAAACACAAACACAACTGGTCGAGGTGATGAGAGCAGAGTCAGAATGTGTCAAATGTGAATCACCAACAGCTGAGCCAGGAGTCATCTGCTGCCAGGGGCCCACGGAGACACACTCTGCTTAGGGCCCCCTGAAAATGTGCCCTGACTCCCTCTGTCTCCTTCAATATGTCCATATATTTAAAGAGATGTTCTCAGTCCAGTGGGTGCACACAGAGACACTGAGGAGCCATAAAAACAGAGCCTAAACCCAGGGAGCAGAGGCTGAGTGAAGGTGGTGTTGAAGGTGGTGTTGAAGGTGTGGAGGTGGGTCAGTTGGTCAGAGGAGACTGTGTAGAAGGACAGAGAGCCAGCAGGACAGTCCACAAACACTGCCACTGTCCCAGAAGAGGAGGACCAGGGCTGAGGGAGGCGGGTTACTTTGTCATTATGCCAAACAGAAAAACCTAATCCAGAGCAAAACTGATCGTTGCGTCCAAATCCACTTTCATTGATTTGTTTCCTTCTGATTCCTCTGTCAGACACTGATATATAAACCCGTCCAGTCCACTGGACCTCCCAGTAACAGCGACCAGTCAGACCAGTGGAGCACAGGATCTGAGCCCACGTCTCAAATCTGTCCTGATGATCTGGATAAGGCTGATCTTCTCTCACAAACGTCACCTTCTTGTTGTTGTCAGACAGTTTGAGTTTTCTGTGAGCTGTGTTTGGATCCAGAGTGAGATCACAGAAATCTGATGAAAGAGAAACAAAAGCAGTTCCACATCTGTCCAGAATATGTTTGTTAATGTTGTAAATAATATGTATGAAAACTGTAAATAGTATCATGGGACTGAATGTAAAAATCTGACTTTGTTTTGTCTTTTCTTAAATCCGTGGGAGGATAAAACTTACACTCCCTCAGACCCGGGAGGAGGCACCAGGCTCCAGCAGGTTCAGATCTGAAACACAGACATGTTTCACTTTGTGTCGGTCTCTCTGAAAACTGCAGGTTCAACTGTGACTGGAAAAAGAGTTAGGGTCAGGGTGAGACAGGGTCAGGGTGAGACAGGCTGAGGGTGAGACAGGGTCAGGGTGAGACAGGCTGAGGGTGAGACAGGGTCAGAGTGAGACAGGCTGAGGGTGAGACAGGCTGAGGGTGAGACAGGGTCAGGGTGAGACAGGGTCAGAGTGAGACAGGCTGAGGGTGAGACAGGGTCAGGGTGTGACAGGGTCAGGGTGAGACAGGCTGAGGGTGAGACAGGGTCAGCGTGAGACAGGGTCAGCGTGAGACAGGGTCAGAGTGAGACAGACTGAGGGTGAGACAGGGTCAGGGTGAGACAGGGTCAGAGTGAGACAGGGTCAGGGTGAGACAGGGTCAGGGTGAGACAGGGTCAGGGTGAGACAGGGTCAGCGTGAGACAGGGTCAGGGTGAGACAGGGTCAGGGTGAGACATGGTTAAAGTTAGGGTGAGACAGCGTCAGGGTGAGATTAGGGTCAGGGTCAGAGTGAGACAGGCTGAGGGTGAGACAGGGTCAGAGTGAGACAGGGTCAGGGTGAGACGTGAGACGAGGTCAGGGTGAGACAGGGTTAGAGTGAGACAGGCTGAGGGTGAAACAGGCTGAGGGTGAGACAGGGTCAGAGTGAGACAGGCTGAGGGTGAGACAGGGTCAGGGTGAGACAGGGCCAGGGTGAGACAGGGTCAGGGTGAGACGTGAGACGAGGTCAGGGTGAGACAGGCTGAGGGTGAGACAGGGTCAGGGTGAGACAGGGTCAGAGTGAGACAGGGTCAGGGTGAGACAGGGTCAGGGTGAGACAGGCTGAGGGTGAGACAGGGTCAGAGTGAGACAGGCTGAGGGTGAGACAGGGTCAGGGTGAGACAGGGTCAGGGTGAGACAGGGTCAGAGTGAGACAAACTGAGGGTGAGACAGGGTCAGCGTGAGACAGGGTCAGAGTGAGACATGGTTAAAGTTAGGGTGAGACAGGGTCAGGGTGAGACGTGAGACGAGGTCAGGGTGAGACAGGCTGAGGGTGAGAGAGGGTTAAGGTCAGGGTGAGACGAGGTCAGGGTGAGACAGGGTCAGAGTGAGACAGGCTGAGGGTGAGACAGGGTCAGGGTGAGACAGGGTCAGGATGAGACAGGGTCAGCGTGAGACAGGGTCAGAGTGAGACATGGTTAAAGTTAGGGTGAGACAGGGTCAGTGTGAGACGTGAGACGAGGTCAGGGTGAGACAGGGTTAGAGTGAGACAGGTTGAGGGTGAGACAGGCTGAGGGTGAGACAGGGTCAGCGTGAGACAGGGTCAGAGTGAGACAGGCTGAGGGTGAGACAGGCTGGGGGTGAGATAGGGTCAGGGTGAGACAGGGTCAGAGTGAGAGAGGGTGAGTGAGACAGGCTGAGGGTGAGACAGGGTCAGGGTGAGACAGGGTCAGAGTAAGACAGGGTTAGAGTGAGACAGGGTCAGAGTGAGACAGGCTGAGGGTGAAACAGGCTGAGGGTGAGACAGGGTCAGGGTGAGACAGGGTTAGAGTAAGACAGGGTTAGAGTGAGACAGGGTCAGAGTGAGACAGGGTCAGGGTGAGACAGGGTCAGGGTGAGACGTGAGACGAGGTCAGGGTGAGACAAGGTCAGGGTGAGACGGGGTCAGGGTGAGAGGATCAGGGTGAGAGAGGCTTAGAGTGAGACAGTGTTAGGTTGAGACAGGGTTCAGGTCAGGGTGAGACAGGGTTGAGGTGAGACAGGGCTAGGGTGAGACAGTGTCAGGGTGAGACAGGGTTAGGGTGAGAGAGGGTTAAGGTCAGGTTGAGACGGGATCAGTGTGAGACAGGGTTAGGGTGAGAGAGGCTTAGAGTGAGACAGGGTCAGGGTGAGACAGCGTTAGGGTGAGACAGTGTTAGAGTTAGGGTAAGACAGGGTCAGCGTGAGACGTGAGACAGGGTCAGGGTGAGACATGAGACGAGGTCAGGGTGAGACAGGGTTAGAGTGAGACAGGGTCAGGGTGAGACAGGGTCAGGGTGAGAAAGGGTTAGGGTGAAAAAGGGTTAGAGTGAGACACAGTTAGGGTGAGACAGGGTCAGGGTGAGACAGGGTTAGGGTGAGACGGGGTTAGGGTGCGACAGGGTTAGAGTGAGACGGGGTTAGGGTGAGACAGGGTTAGGGTGACACAAGGTCGGGGTGAGAAAGAGTTAGGGGGAGACGTGAGATGGGGTTAGGGTGAGACAGTGTAAGGATGAGACAGGCTTAGAGTGAGACAGTGTTAGGGTGAGACAGGGTTATGGTGAGACAGGGTCAGACTGAGACAAAGTTAGGGTGAGACGTGAGATGGGGTTAGGCTGAGACAGAGTTGAGATGAGACTGGGTCAGGGTGAGACAGGGTTAGAGTGAGACAGGCTGAGGGTGAGACAGGGTCAGGGTGAGACAGGGTCAGAGTGAGACAGGCTGAGGGTGAGACAGGGTCAGCGTGAGACAGGGTCAGGGTGAGACAGGGTTAGAGTGAGACAGGGTGAGGGTGAGACAGGGTCAGAGTGAGACAGGCTGAGGGTGAGACAGGGTCAGTGTGAGACAGGGTCAGAGTGAGACAGACTGAGGGTGAGACAGGGTGAGAGTGAGACAGGGTCAGTGTGAGACAGGGTCAGTGTGAGACAGGGTCAGAGTGAGACAGGCTGAGGGTGAGACAGGGTCAGGGTGAGACAGGGTTAGAGTGAGACAAACCGAGGGTGAGGGTGAGACAGGGTCAGAGTGAGACAGGGTCAGAGTGAGACAGGCTGAGGGTGAGACAGGCTGAGGGTGAGACAGGGTCGGGGTGAGACAGGCTGAGGGTGAGACAGGGTCAGGGTGAGACAGGGTCAGAGTGAGACAGGCTGAGGGTGAGACAGGGTCAGGGTGAGACAGGGTCAGCGTGAGACAGGGTCAGGGTGAGACATGGTTAAAGTTAGGGTGAGACAGCGTCAGGGTGAGACAGGGTCAGCGTGAGACAGGGTCAGGGTGAGACGTGAGACGAGGTCAGGGTGAGACAGGGTTAGAGTGAGACAGGGCTGAGGGTGAAACAGGCTGAGGGTGAGACAGGGTCGAGTGAGACAGGCTGAGGGTGAGACAGGCTCAGGGTGAGACAGGGTCAGAGTGAGACATGGTTAAAGTTAGGGTGAGACAGGGTCAGGGTGAGACGTGAGACGAGGTCAGAGTGAGACAGGCTGAGGGTGAGACAGGGTCAGGGTGAGACAGGGTCAGAGTGAGACAGGGTTAGAGTGAGACAGGCTGAGGGTGAAACAGGCTGAGGGTGAGACAGGGTCAGGGTGAGACAGGGTCAGGGTGAGACAGCCTTAGGGTGAAAGAGGGGGTTAAGGTCAGGGTGAGACAAGGTCAGGGTGAGACAGGGTTAGAGTGAGACAGGCTGAGGGTGAGACAGGCTGAGGGTGAGACAGGGTCAGGGTGAGACAGGGTTAGAGTGAGACAGGGTTAGAGTGAGACAGGCTGAGGGTGAAACAGGCTGAGGGTGAGACAGGGTCAGGGTGAGACAGGGTCAGTGAGACAGGCTGAGGGTGAGACAGGGTCAGCGTGAGACAGGGTTAGAGTGAGCCAGGGTTAGAGTGAGACAGGCTGAGGGTGAGACAGGCTGAGGGTGAGACAGGGTTAGAGTGAGACGGGCTGAGGGTGAGACAGGCTGAGGGTGAGACAGGGTCAGGGTGAGACAGGGTTAGAGTGAGACAGGGTTAGAGTGAGACAGGCTGAGGGTGAAACAGGCTGAGGGTGAGACAGTGTTAGGGTGAGACAGGGTTCAAGTCAGGGTGAGACAGGGTTGAGGTGAGACAGGGTTAGGGTGAGAGAGGGTTAAGGTCAGCGTGAGACGGGATCAAGGTGAGACAGGGTTAGGGTGAGAGGCTTAGAGTGAGACAGAGTCAGGGTGAGACAGGGTTAGGGTGAGACAGGGTTAGAGTGAGACAGGCTGAGGGTGAGACAGGGTCAGGGTGAGACAGGGTTAGGGTGAGACAGGGTCAGGGTGAGACAGGGTTAGAGTGAGACAGGCTGAGGGTGAGACAGGCTGAGGGTGAGACAGGGTCAGGGTGAGACAAGGTTAGAGTGAGACAGGTTGAGGGTGAGACAGGCTGAGGGTGAGACAGGGTCAGAGTGAGACAGGGTTAGAGTGAGACAGGGTTAGAGTGAGACAGGCTGAGGGTGAGACAGGGTTAGAGTGAGACGGGCTGAGGGTGAGACAGGCTGAGGGTGAGACAGGGTCAGGGTGAGACAGGCTGAGGGTGAAACAGGCTGAGGGTGAGACAGGGTCAGAGTGAGACAGGGTTAGAGTAAGACAGGGTTAAAATGAGACAGGGTCAGAGTGAGACAGGGTCAGGGTGAGACAGGGTCAGGGTGAGACATGAGATGAGGTCAGGGTGAGACAGGGTCAGGGTGAGACGGGGTCACGGTGAGAGAGGCTTAGAGTGAGACAGTGTTAAGGTGAGACAGGGTTCAGGTCAGGGTGAGACAGGGTTTGAGGTGAGACAGGGCTAGGGTGAGACAGGGTCAGGGTGAGACAGGGTCAGAGTGAGACAAACTGAGGGTGAGACAGGGTCAGCGTGAGAGACAGGGTCAGAGTGAGACATGGTTAAGTTAGGGTGAGACAGGGTCAGGGTGAGACGTGAGACGAGGTCAGGGTGAGACAGGCTGAGGGTGAGAGAGGGTTAAGGTCAGGGTGACACGAGGTCAGGGTGAGACAGGGTCAGAGTGAGACAGGCTGAGGATGAGACAGGGTCAGGGTGAGACAGGGTCAGGATGAGACAGGGTCAGCGTGAGACAGGGTCAGAGTGAGACATGGTTAAAGTTAGGGTGAGACAGGGTCAGGGTGAGACGTGAGACGAGGTCAGAGTGAGACAGGCTAAGGGTGAGACAGGGTCAGGGGAGACAGGGTCAGAGTGAGACAGGGTTAGAGTGAGACAGGCTGAGGGTGAAACAAACAGGCTGAGGGTGAGACAGGTCAAGGTGAGGGTGAGACAGGGTCAGGTGAGACAGGGTCAGGGTGAGACAGCCTTAGGGTGAAAGAGGGTTAAGGTCAGGGTGAGACAAGGTCAGGGTGAGACAGGGTTTGGGTGAGAGGAGGCTTAGAGTGAGACAGGGTCAGGGTGAGACAAGGTCAGGGTGAGGACAGGGTTAGAGTGAGACAGGCTGAGGGTGAGACAGGCTGAGGGTGAGACAGGGTCAGGGTGAGACAGGGTTAGAGTGAGACAGGGTTAGAGTGAGACAGGCTGAGGGTGAAACAGGCTGAGGGTGAGACAGGGTCAGGGTGAGAGACAGGGTCAGTGAGACAGGCTGAGGGTGAGACAGGGTCAGCGTGAGACAGGGTTAGAGTGAGACAGGGTTAGAGTGAGACGGGCTGAGGGTGAGACAGGCTGAGGGTGAGACAGGGTCAGGGTGAGACAGGGTTAGAGTGAGACAGGGTTAGAGTGAGACAGGCTGAGGGTGAAACAGGCTGAGGGTGAGACAGTGTTAGGGTGAGACAGGGTTCAAGTCAGGGTGAGACAGGGTTGAGGTGAGACAGGGTTAGGGTGAGAGAGGGTTAAGGTCAGCGTGAGACGGGATCAAGGTGAGACAGGGTTAGGGTGGTGAGAGGCTTAGAGTGAGACAGAGTCAGGGTGAGACAGGGTTAGGGTGAGACAGGGTTAGAGTGAGACAGGCTGAGGGTGAGACAGGGTCAGGGTGGAGACAGGGTTAGGGTGAGACAGGGTCAGGGTGAGACAGGGTTAGAGTGAGACAGGCTGAGGGTGAGAGAGGCTGAGGGTGAGACAGGGTCAGGGTGAGACAAGGTTAGAGTGAGACAGGTTGAGGGTGAGACAGGCTGAGGTGTGAGACAGAGACAGGGTCAGAGTGAGACAGGGTCAGGGTGAGACAGGGTCAGGGTGAGACAGGGTCAGCGTGAGACAGGGTCAGGGGTGAGACAGGGTCAGGGTGAGACATGGTTAAAGTTAGGGTGAGACAGCGTCAGGGTGAGACAGGGTCAGAGTGAGACAGGCTGAGGGTGAGACAGGGTCAGAGTGAGACAGGGTCAGGGTGAGACGTGAGACGAGGTCAGGGTGAGACAGGGTTAGAGTGAGACAGGCTGAGGGTGAAACAGGTGAGGGTGAGACAGGGTCAGAGTGAGACAGGCTGAGGTGGAGACAGGGTCAGGGTGAGACAGGGCCAGGGTGAGACAGGGTCAGGGTGAGACGTGAGACGAGGTCAGGGTGAGACAGGCTCAGAGGTGAGACAGGGTCAGGGTGAGACAGGGTCAGAGTGAGACAGGGTCAGGGTGAGACAGGGTCAGGGTGAGACAGGCTGAGGGTGAGACAGGGTCAGAGTGAGACAGGCTGAGGGTGAGACAGGGTCAGGGTGAGACAGGGTCAGAGTGAGACAAACTGAGGGTGAGACAGGGTCAGCGTGAGACAGGGTCAGAGTGAGACATGTTTAAAGTTAGGGTGAGACAGGGTCAGGGTGAGACGTGAGACGAGGTCAGGGTGTGAGACAGGCTGAGGGGGTGAGAGAGGGTTAAGGTCAGGTGAGACGAGGTCAGGGTGAGACAGGGTCAGAGTGAGACAGGCTGAGGTGAGACAGGGTCAGGGTGAGACAGGGTCAGGATGAGACAGGGTCAGCGTGAGACAGGGTCAGAGTGAGACATGGTTAAAGTTAGGGTGAGACAGGGTCAGTGTGAGACGTGAGACGAGGTCAGGGTGAGACAGGGTTAGAGTGAGACAGGTTGAGGGTGAGACAGGCTGAGGGTGAGACAGGGTCAGGGTGAGACAGGGTCAGTGAGACAGGCTGAGGGTGAGACAGGGTCAGCGTGAGACAGGGTTAGAGTGAGCCAGGGTTAGAGTGAGACAGGCTGAGGGTGAGACAGGCTGAGGGTGAGACAGGGTTAGAGTGAGACGGGCTGAGGGTGAGACAGGGCTGAGGGTGAGACAGGGTCAGGGTGAGACAGGGTTAGAGTGAGACAGGGAGTTAGAGTGAGACAGGCTGAGGGTGAAACAGGGCTGAGGGTGAGACAGTGTGTTAGGGTGAACAGGGTTCAAGTCAGGGTGAGACAGGGTTTGAGGTGAGACAGGGTTTAGGGTGAGAGAGGGTTAAGGTCAGCGTGAGACGGGATCAAGGTGAGACAGGGTTAGGGTGAGAGGCTTAGAGTGAGACAGGAGTCAGGGTGAGACAGGGTTAGGGTGAGACAGGGTTTAGAGTGAGACAGGCTGAGGGTGAGACAGGGTCAGGGTGAGACAGGGTTAGGGTGAGACAGGGTCAGGGTGAGACAGGGTTAGAGTGAGACAGGCTGAGGGTGAGACAGGGTCAGGGTGAGACAAGGTTAGAGTGAGACAGGTGAGGGTGAGACAGGCTGAGGGTGAGACAGGGTCAGGTGAGACAGGGTTAGAGTGAGACAGGGTTAGAGTGAGACAGGCTGAGGGTGAGACAGGGTTAGAGTGAGACGGGCTGAGGGTGAGACAGGCTGAGGGTGAGACAGGGTCAGGGTGAGACAGGCTGAGGGGGGATGAAACAGGCTGAGGGTGTGAGACAGGGTCAGAGTGAGACAGGGTTAGAGTAAGACAGGGTTAAAATGAGACAGGGTCAGAGTGAGACAGGGTCAGGGTGAGAGACAGGGTCAGGGTGAGACATGAGACGAGGTCAGGGTGAGACAGGGTCAGTGTGAGACGGGGGTCAGGGTGAGAGAGGGCTTAGAGTGAGACAGTGTTAAGGTGAGACAGGGTTCAGGTCAGGGTGAGACAGGGTTGAGGTGAGACAGGGCTAGGGTGAGACAGTGTCAGGGTGAGACAGGGTTAGGGTGAGAGAGGGTTAAGGTCAGGGTGAAACGGGGTCAGGGGGAGACAGGGTTAGGGTGAGACAGACTTAGAGTGAGATAGGGTCAGGGTGAGACAGGGTTAGGGTGAGACAGGGTTAGAGTTGGGGTAAGACAGGGTCAGCGTGAGACAGAGTCAGGGTGAGACATGTGACGAGGTCAGGGTGAGACAGGGTTAGAGTGAGACAGGGTCAGGGTGAGACAGGGTTAGGGTGAGACAGGGTCAGGGTGAGTAAGGGTTAGGGTGAAAAAGGGTTAGAGTGAGACACGGTTAGGGTCAGACAGGGTTAGGGTGAGACAGGGTTAAGGTGAGACAGGGTTAGAGTGAGGCGGGGTTAGGGTGAGACAGGTTTAGCGTGACACAAGGTCGGGGTGAGACAGAGTTAGGGTGAGACGTGAGATGGGGTTAGGGTGAGACAGTGTAAGGATGAGACAGGCTTAGAGTGAGACAGTGTTAGGGTGAGACAGGGTTAGGGTGAGAGAGGGTTAGGGTGAGACAGGGTCAGGGTGAGACAAAGTTACGGTGAGACGTGAGATGGGGTTAGGGTGAGACAGGGTTAGGGTGAGACTGGGTCAGGGTGAGACAGGGTTTAGAGTGAGGCGGGGGGTTAGGGTAAGACAGGGTTAGGGTGAGACAGGGTTAGAGTCAGAAGGGGGTGAGACATGTTTAGGGTGAGACAGGGTCAGGGTGAGACATGGTTAGGGTGAGAGAGGCTTAGAGTGAGACAGGGTTAGAGTTAGGGTGAGACAGGATCAGGGTGAGACAGGGTCAGGGTGAGACAGGGTCAGGGTGAGACAGGGTTAGAGGGAGACAGGGTCAGGGTGAGACAGAGTCAGGGTGAGACGTGAGACGGGGTTAGGGTGAGACGTGAGATGGGGTTAGGGTGAGACAGGGTTAGGGTGAGACAGTGTCAGGGTGAGACAGGGTTAGGGTGAGACAGGCTTAGGTTGAGACAGGGTCAGGGTGAGACAGGGTTAGGGTGAGAGAGGCTTAGAGTGAGACAGGGTTAGAGTTAGGGTGAGACAGGGTCAGGGTGAGACAGGGTCAGGGTGAGACAGAGTTAGGGTGAGACGTGAGACACGGTCAGGGTGAGACAGGGTCAGGGTGAGACAGGGTCAGTTTGAGACAGAGTTAGGGTGAGACGTGAGATGGGGTAGGGTGAGACAGGGTCAGGGTGAGAAAGGTTAGGGTGAAACAGGGTTAGACAGGGTTAGGGTAACACAGGGTTAGAGTGACACAGGGAAGGTAGGGTGAGACAGGGTAGGGAAGACAGGGGTTAGGGTGAGACAGGGTTAGGGTGAGACAGGGTTAGGTGAGACAGGGTTAGGGTGAGACAGGACAGGTCAGGGTGAGACAGGGTTAGGGTGAGACAGGGTCAGGGTGAGACAGGGTTAGGGTGAGACAGGTTAGGGTGAGACAGGGTTAGGTGAGACAGGGTTAGGGTGAGACAGGGTCACGGTGAGACAGGGTTAGGGTGAGACAGGGTTTAGAGGAGACAGGGTTAGGGTAAGACAGGGTCAGGGTGAGACAGGGTCAGGGTAAGGAGACAGGGTCAGTTTGAGACAGAGTTAGGGTGAGACGTGAGATTGGGTTAGGGTGAGACAGGGTCAGGGTGAGAAAGGGTTAGGGTTAAACAGGGTTAGAGAGAGACAGGGTTAGGGTAAGACAGGGTTAGGGTGACACAAGGTCAGGGTGAGACAGGGTCAGGGTGAGACAGGGTCAGGGTGAGACAGGATTAGGGTGAGACAGGGCCAGGATGAGACAGGGTTAGGGTGAGACAGGGTCAGGGTGAGACAGTGTTAGGGTGAGACAGGGTCACGGTGAGACAGGGTTAGAGTGAGACAGGGTTAGGGTAAGACAGGGCCAGGGTGATACAGGGTTAGGTTGAGACAGGGTCAGGGTGAGACAGGGTTAGGGTGAGACGGTTACACATTTTCTAAAACCTGATTTAATAATGAAGTAAACTGAGTGAAGTAAACTCAGTTCAGAAGCTTGTGAAAAAGCAGGATATGAAGTATTATCCATCATGAAATAGTGAGAAGTTAGAGTGGTGCGGTCCACCTTTTCCACTCCTCTTTTCTGTCTGAAAAGGAAACAGTCTCAAACAGTTTACAGAGAGTCTGGAGAAAGAAAAGAGTTTGTGCTACTGACAGGTCCATTCATGCCACGAACAGTACAGACTCGATCCTGTGTGTGAAGATCTGTTATGATCATTTCTCTGTTAGCTT
Source organism: Periophthalmus modestus (assembly GCA_019594935.1). Taxonomy (NCBI): domain Eukaryota; kingdom Metazoa; phylum Chordata; class Actinopteri; order Gobiiformes; family Gobiidae; genus Periophthalmus; species Periophthalmus modestus. Next base: position 153,239 of record JAIEZT010000003.1, on the reverse strand, counting down.
CATGCTAATGTCATTCATTAGAAAATGAGCTGAAACTACAACTAACAGCTCTCCAAATGTGCATTTACCAAACTACAGGCAATAACCTCCCAGTGTGTCACAACTAAGCAGCTGATTTTTATGTATTTTGCCACATAAAGTGATTACGTACATTAATTATCATATTATTATCAGACATATTGGTGCCATGGTGTAATGTTTGTGGTTTCATGTATATTTCCAAACACAGAAGATCATTGTTTCAATATCTACAGCCCCTGCAGTTTGGCTTCTGCCTGCACCATTCTACAGAAACTGCAACAACAATGATTTTAGAAAAAGTCAAAAGTAGACTGGATAATACTAATTATGTAGGAACGCTTTTCTTCTACTTGAGACTTGATGTCATGAATTATAATCCACGTCTTTCAAAGTCAAACTGCCTCACACAGAAAACAAGGTGCTGTTGACATTGGAGTAAAATCATCTTTTGTAAACTGTCCACTAGGGGTGCCTCAAGGGTCAATTTTGGGACCCATCTTATTTTCCCTCTTTCCAAACATCTGGTGGATGTTTGTGAGGATGTGAACACACAGCTGAGGAGAACTTTACAAGTGCAATATCATCATCAGCACCAACTCGTCTTCAGAGTCACCAGGTCCTGCGTCTCACACACAGAAAACAGTCTGTGTGATGTTTTCTGAAAAGTCCACTGACATTAGTTCTTTCAATGTGATTTTCGGAGATCAAGAATTAAACCTAGTGACAGAATTGTAATATTTGGGTGTACTGTTAGCTTCCTCCAAAAACATCCCAGAGACATCCCAGTGAGAGTGGGGGAGGAGCATGCAGCATTTGAAATCTCTTTCTCTCTCTCCTTCCCTTTTACAAGCTCTAGACATCAGCTTTAAGGTTTAATCTTAAGTTTCAGGTGTAAAGTTTGATGATTGTCCCTGTGAAAGGTCTCTCTCATGTTACTCTTCTGGTTCGTTCACACCAGGATGTCAGGGGCGTTGGGTTTATGTGCAAAGTGATGATTAACATGTGTTTCTGTGGTGTGTTTTCAAACGTCTGGTATTGATGCAGAGCGTTTTAAACATTCAGAGTTGAAAAAACTGAACTTTTGGCATCTGACGTGTAATGTCAACCAATCAGAGGCTACGCTCTAGTGATGTAGTGACATCACCATAAAAAAGAAAAAAGTACAAAGACATGAGTTACAAACCAAAGGCAACTTAATTATGCTACGCACCCCCGGCTAGGCCAGTGGTCCCCAAGCTTTTTATCACCACGGACCAGTCAACACTGGACAATTTTACCAGTCCCCGACCCAGTACCGGTCCCCGGCCCTGTACCGGTCCCCGGCTGAGTACTGGTCCCCGGCTCAGTACTGGTCCCCGGCTCAGTACTGGTCTCTGGCCCGGTAGGTGGTTGGGGACCACTATCCTAGGCCAGTCATGGACTTGCCTCCGCAGAGCCGGTCTCTTCCATTGATGGTTTTATGTAATAAATACACTAGAGCTTCTCTCTCAACCTGGTCTGCAACGTTCACAAAGACAAAAGAAAACAAAACATCCAAGGCACTCGCAGATCGCAACGGACGCCCTGCTCGACAGGTGTTTGTCTCCGACATGTGTTCATGGTGTCCATGACGCTCGCCAAAGGCGTCTGCCCTCAAACACAAAGGCCGACCAGAGGCGCCCGACTAGAGGCGTCCGACTAGAGGAGCCCGACTAGAGGAGCCCGACCAGAGGCGCCCGACCAGAGGCGCCCGACCAGAGGCGCCCGACCAGAGGCGCCCGACCAGAGCGCCCGACCAGAGGCGCCCGACCAGAGGCGTCCGACCAGAGGCGCCCGACTAGAGGCGCCCGACTAGAGGCTGTCAGCTTCTGGGAAATGATGGCAAAAACAAGAACTGGAAGGCTCAGGCAGTTTCATCATCATTGTCGTTTATTCAGGCATCATGGAAGTCAAGTTTCAGTCTACTTTCACCTGGTCTTACATCTCTACAATGACTCTTATATAGACCTCTTATCTGCGTTTAGCGTATGGAAAACACGTACAAAGGTCACTTGCTGAGTTAGCTAGGAGCTGCTGCAACTGCACATGTTCACTGCAACAAACAGGTATTAGCTAATCTTAAGTTCAGAGTACACATGCCACGTAGAACACACAGACAAACATATATTCAGGTATGATCTTGACCATGTTATATGAAAAAATCATGCTAACAAGGCGCGACTAGAGGCGTCCAACGCGTTTTTGGCCGGTCTGAACGCAGAGACAGACGAGGTCCTCTGGTTCAGGAGATGCTGCTGTCGCCTGGTGAAGGACGTTGTGCTGAAGAGTGTGACTTTTATAAATATTCCAAAGACGCCCCTTTGGTCATTTTTTCTCTCTAAATAGTTTTGTTGTTGTTCAGAACAAACCAAAAGAATTATTCACAAACGTAGTACACTGTACTCATTCTTTTTGAACATTTTACCTGCACGGCATAACAGGGCTGAAATGTGTTCAGTTTTACTGTTTTACTTCTGCTTTTTCAATAACAAAATCTAGTTGTTTTGTTGTACATTTTAAGGTTTAATCTTATGTTTCTGAGGAAACGTTCCTCCCTTTGAAAAGTGGTTCTTGGTGGACTGACAGCGGCCTCCTGGTTCCCCTCTGAGGCTGTTTGCTGTGGCCTGGGACTAAAGGGAAGTACAGTACAGTCATTTTACACTTTCTTTTTTTACTGAAATATTTAGATTCATGGTGAACGCTATTTAACATATAAATAAAAGATGCAAATTAAAGCGATGTTTGTGTGTCACCTAGACTTCAGTTATTACATGTGACCTGTCGTTTTCTGATGTTCCTCTCAGTGGAGCGTGATGTTCATGGAGCCTGGAGTTTGTTTGAGACTCTGACCTTTGGGCTGGAGGCTCCTGAGAGCCGCAGGATGAAGAGATTTCCTCCAGCTCAGACATCTGCCAAAGACACTCAGTATTATACACCTGTTAAAGGAGACACTCTGCAAATGGGACTTTTGAGCTTCTAAAGTCGTCCCTTTGTTTGAGTTTATTCAGAGTTGTATTTTGAGTGATTCTTAAGTGCTCAGAAGATCGATTTTCATCCACCTCCTCCAGACCCACAATCGTGTGGTTTTTCTGAATACAAAGAAACTCAAAGAAATGTTCTATTGTCATAAAAATCAAAAAAAACACAAATATTAAAATCTACTTTCAACCAGTGAATGAATTTCTTTGGTAAATGTTACAGAACAACATGTTATGAAACGTCAGTGTGTTCTGTAGCTCTGGGTGAAAAAAACGTCTGTCTTAATGTAGGAGGATAAAGTTTACTCAAACATGCATGAATCTTTCCCTTTGTGAGAGTAAATGAGAAAGAAAACAACTACAACACGGTTCAAAGTTTGGAAAATGTATTTTTCACACTCTCCATGGTTTGAGGAAATAAGAACAAGAAAAATCCCCCCATTTTTGGAGCAGGGCCACACATCACCAACACCTCACACTGAAACAGAAACATGTGCTACTGGTTCTGCAGGTTTTGTTGGCAGATGTTTCACTTATTGTATCTGATTTGTTGTTTTATTTGTTCTTTAAATTACAGAATGTGACAAACACCTTTAACATGAAGAGCAGGAGTAATGACTTTATCCAGCACTCAGTCTGATAATTAACTTCAAATGATAAAACAAATAAAATGAGTCTGAACAATTAATTGTTTCTTCATTATGGTTCAGGTTACTGCAAACCTCAAGAAAAATACTGCTTTTATAACTAAATCTAAACCTTAAATGGCGTCATAGAAATAATAATGTCGTACCTTGTCTTTAAACCGTTGACAGATGGTGTCGTTCACAGGAGGATCTGGAGGTTTTTAAATGTACTTCCTCGTGTCTGAGCTGGTTTCACTGTGGATCCAGTTGTTTGGTTAAGTGACTTTGTTGTGTGACTTTGGTCTGAGTGATAGAGTCATTGTCTAATAAAGTTGGCAGTTTTCAGCTGACCACTTTACTGCCTTTGTGTCCTTGAGCAATACACTTCACCCAGTGTCTGAATTAGGGCTATAGTCCTCAAGTCATGTCTGAGTAGATCAGACATACAGCCAGATCACAAATACTGAAAAGAACTTGTGCCCTTTTTGTTTTTTGTGTCTTACTTTTGTCTGTTTGTCTTTTGTGTACAGATTGTGTGCAGATGTAGTGTGAGTTTGTCTTTTGTGTACAGATTGTGTACAGATGTAGTGTGAGTTTGTCTTTTGTGTACAGATTGTGTACAGATGTAGTGTGAGTTTGTCTTTTGTGTACAGATTGTGTACAGATGTAGTGTGAGTTTGTTTTTTGTGTACACATTGTGTACAGATGTAGTGTGAGTGTGGTGTTTGGAGACTGACAGCTCTGTTTGCTCCAGATGTTTCGTAGCAGCTGTGGCTACAGTTGTTGCTCATAAAATACATTCACATGTGTTAACTTAACAGACTCCATCTTCCTCACAGTTTTTTCAGGATCTATCGATCGATCGAAAACAGTTTGGACCAAAGTAAAGAAGTAGAACTCTACATGTTCTTTCCCATCGTCATTTACTGTGTTTTGTGTCTTTATTTGATTCAAAGTTAAACTGTTACATTTCAGCTCCATTTTGTTTTATTTCTCTTACATATCTGTTGTTCTCATTGTTCTGTCTCATCGTGGGACAAATACAGTTTCTCTTGTGTTTTGTTCATCGTCTCGTCTCTTTCACCAGAGTCACAGAGGAATCTTCTTCACTCAGTCTAAACCCAGAGAACAGAGGCTCAGAGAAGGACGAGGAGAAGGTCCAGAGGTGGAACAGTCCATCAGAGGAGACGTGATAGAAGGACAGAGCTCCAGCCTCAGAGTCCAGGAACACGCCCACTCTGCCAGAGAACACGCCCACTCTGCCAGAGGACACGCCCACTCTGTCAGAGGATACGCCCACTCTGCACGAGGACACACCCACTCTGTCAGAGGACACGCCCCCTCTGCCAGAGGACACGCCCACTCTGCTAGAGGACACGCCCACTTCATCAGAGGACACACCCACTCTGCCAGAGGACACGCCCACTCTGCCAGAGGACACACCCTCTTCATCAGAGGACACACCCCCTTCATCAGAGGACACGCTCTCTTCATCAGAGAAAACGCCCACTCTGCCAGAGGACACACCCCCCTTCATCAGAGGACACGCCCACTCTGCCAGAGAACACACCCCCTTCATCAGAGGACACGCCCACTCTGCCAGAGAACACACCCCCTTCATCAGAGGACACGCCCACTCTGCCAGAGGACACATGGGGTAGATTGAGTCGTGTTAAGTTTCCGTTGTGATAGACCCAGTACTCTCGATCACGGATCAACAGACTCCAGGACTGATCATTGTCTCCAAACCCACTCTTCTCTCCGCTCCGTCTGATTCCTCTGTAACTCACTGCTATAGAAACCCTCCCGCTCCAGTCCACCTCCCAGTAACAGCGCCCCCTCAGGCCAGTGCAGCTCAGGACCTGGGCATAGTAGTAGTCTGTGAACCTGTTGTCATGATGTGGATACTCCTGCTCCTCCTGCACACACGTCACAGTCTGATTGTCCTCAGACAGAAGCAGACGTCTGTGAGCTGTGTTTGGGTCCAGAGAGAACTCACAGGAGTCTGAAACACAAAACATTTCATCTTATTATTTTGTTCTAATTGTTTGTACGTTTAGTGGGATCGTACCTGTCATGAAGACTATTTAACTCAGTCTTTCACCAGCGACGTTTGTGAGCAAAAGTAAAACTAGATGTATTTGAAATATAATAAACATATTTATATTGTGTAAATGAGGCGTGGCCCTTGTTTACAGTTTGTTGCTAGGTAACAGTTATGGAATTACCTCGACACGTCACATCTGCTGCTCACGTCCAAGAGAAAAGAGAAACTTCACCAGAACTAGAGACGTGACGTTTGAACCAGTCGACTCTTTTGGACGAGTCGGCTCTTTTAGACGAGTCGGCTCTTTTGAACCAGTCGACTCTTTTGGACGAGTCGACTCTTTTGGACGAGTCGACTCGTTTGGACGAGTCGGCTCTTTTGAACGAGTCGGCTCTTTTGGACGAGTCGGCTCTTTTGAACGATTCGGCTCTTTTGAACGATTCGGCTCTTTTGAACGATTCGGCTCTTTTGAACGATTCGGCTCTTTTGAACGATTCGGCTCTTTTGAACGAGTCGGCTCTTTTGAACGATTCGGCTCTTTTGAACGATTCGGCTCTTTTGAACGAGTCGGCTCTTTTGAACGAGTCGGCTCTTTTGAACGAGTCAGATCTTTTGGACGAGTCGGCTCTTTTGAACGAGGCGGCTCTTTTGAACGAGGCGGCTCTTTGGAACTAGTCGGCTCTTTGGAACTAGTCGGCTCTTTCGGACGAGACGGCTCTTTCGGAGGAGACGGCTCTTTCGAATGACTTGACCTTTCTGAAGGAGTCGGCTCTTCTGAACGGTTCCTTAATGTGAACTGTTGGAATAGGATCTCATTTTGTAAAAGAACTGAATCTTTTTCAGCATTTTTACACTGAACCAACACCAGAAGTAGCAGAGCAGGCCACACATCATAACAAGTGATTTTAATCATTAGGCCTGAGCCTGGGACAACGTCCCGGTGAGGGACTCGTTAAAACCGTGTCGGAGCCTGGAAAATGGCAAAAATCAATTAGTAAACACGCCCCGACATGCCAGTGAGGGGTGTCAAAAATTAGAACTCAACGAACTCTAAATGCCCCTGAAGACCCCGAAAAAAAATAACGAAAGACGACTCGGTAGCGCCACCTCAAACTGATTTTCATTGAGTCAATGGGAGCCCGACTCGAAAAAGTCTACGTAAAAATATGAAACTAACATCAAGAACTAGAACATGTCGGGACATGACAAAAATGATATGATGGCCCCGCCCTAAAATGTACAGGAAGTCGGCCATATTGGATCAAACCCGGTGATGACAAAAGCGCACACCCTCACATTCAGGACATCTCCTCGCACAGTTTTCATCACAAACACTTCAAATTTGGCCAAAACCCACTAAACCCATGTGAGATTAAAGATCATCAATTATATTTGAATATGACTTTGGGTGTGGTCATGGGGAATTTTCCAAATTCAGATCCCATATAAAAGCTGAAAATCCCAACTCTAACCAAAATGGTCAAAGGTGCTTTGCTCAAGTGCACATGCTCAACATGGCTATATTTGACTCTGTACTTAAGCCGTTGCCTGATGGGCAGAGTTTTAGCGTTTCCCGCGGCTGCCTCTATAAGCTCACACACTCAATTATATGAAAACACTTTGAGTTGGAAAAACCTGCGCTGTCTGAGAGGAAGTGATGCACGTCCTGGGTTCAGTGGATGTGACTTCCTGATACGCCGCTGTAACTAAACACAGTGGGGTTTTTGACCATCATAGATCACAATGCAGCGTTAGAAGATATTTTCATCCACAGAGCTCAAAACCACCAACACAGACTCACAACTGCACAGTCATAACAACAGAGCAAACTACTGTCCCCTTTACACAGCAGACTGTGGCCAAACTGCATTTACCAGATATCAGAACATTACAAACATGAGCCACAGATACTCGAGTAAAACCAGAGGTGACCCTCCAAACCCCGATCAGCTGCACTTATGAGAAGTAGCGTGAGCAGAGGCTCCACTACGGCATCTCTCACGTCTTTTTATCGATCTGTAAACTCCAGATGCACGAGTCACTCTCACTGCAGTCGTCTGTTTGTTCTCCCATCACAAAGAGTCGCCAAATAACCATGTTTATCCATAAAAACCACAAGAATCTGCATATTTCTTTATGTGTGTTGAAAACAGCGAGTACTCGACTTGGTCAGTTGTGTCTTTGCAGCGTTAATGCCAATATAGCCCCATGTATTGACCATCCATCCATCCATTTTCTTCCGCTTATCCGGGGCCGGGTCACGGGGGCAGCAGTCTAAGCAGGGACTCCCAGACTTCCCCCACCCCAGACACGTCCTCCAGCTCCTCCGGTGGGACCCCAAGGCGTTCCCAGGCCAGCCGAGAGACATAGTCCCTCCAGCGTGTCCTGGGTCTTCCTCGGAGCCTCCTCCCGGTGGGACATGCCCAGAACACCTCCCTAGGGAGGCGTCCAGGAGGCATCCTGAGCAGATGCCCGAGCCACCTCAGCTGGTTCCTCTCGACGTGAAGGAGCAGCGGCTCTACTCCGAGCTCCTCCCATGTGACTGAGCTCCTCACCCTGTCGCTGAGGGAGCGCCCAGCCACTCTGCGGAGGAAACTCATTTCGGCCGCTTGTATCCGCGATCTTGTCCTTTCGGTCATGACCCAGAGTCATGACCATAGGTGAGGGTAGGAACATAGATTGAGGTAAATCGAGAGCTTTGCCTTTCGACTCAGCTCCTTCTTTACCACAACGGACGATACAGCGACCGCATCACTGCAGACGCTGCACCGATCCGCCTGTCAATCTAACGCTCCATCCTTCCCTCACTCGTGAACAAGACCCCGAGATACTTGAACTCCTCCACTTGAGGCAAGGGCTCACCACCCACCCAGAGAGGGCAAACCACCTTTTTCCGGTCGAGAACCATGGCCTCAGACTTAGGAGAGCTGATTCTCATCCCAGCCGCTTCACACTCGGCTGCAAACCGCCCCAGTGCTGCAGGTCCTGGCTCGAAGAAGCATCAGGACAACATCATCTGCAAACAGCAGAGATGAGATCCTGTGGTTCCCGAACCAGACCCCCTCCAGCCCCTGGCTGCGCCTAGAAATTCTGTCCATAAATATAATGAACAGAACCGGTGACAAAGGGCAGCCCTGGCGGAGTCCAACATGCACCGGGGATGTATTGACCATATCTACACTAATGTTCCAGAGTCTGTAAAGACATTAAGTCAGTACCTGTTGGATTCAGCTCCATAAACTCATGGCAGTCACAAAGAGAGTTAAAGTCCCTAAAGTGAAGGCACATTTGAAATACAAAAGGTTTTATAAAGCATGTGCTAGTGATAATATTGTGAGAGAAGTGAGTGAGGTTGATTGAATGATGTGTATAAGAGACACAAAGTCAAGGTTTCTTTAGACGCTTTTATGAGCTCACTTTTGGGTATTGTAGACAAATATGCACCAGTGAAAAAGGAAACAAACAGAAGCAAAGCTGAGTGGACTGACTTAACACTGAAGAATATGATGAAGCTCAGGGATGAAGCTAAAGAAGAGGCTGTAAAATCAGCCTTATTAGAAGACAAGTTAAACTATCACAAGAAAAGAGAAAACTATAGAGACAAAACTGACAAAACATGATGGAAAAAAGCTCTGGAGCCTCCGACATGAAATAATGGAGAGAAACAGAAATCCATGTCCTTCATTTGTGGAGTCAGACAGTGGTTTAGAACAAATCTCAAAGATATTCAAGATTATTTCAAGAACTATTTTAAAAATAAAGTCAAGGTCTTAAAGATTTTGTGAGAAATAGATGTTAATTGTGCTGGAGCCATGAAGACGAGCTGACTGCACTGCTTTCAGCTCACGGGCTCCACATAAATAAACAAATGAACTCGTTCACAAGCTGCATTTACATGAGCCGTGATGACACAGTAACAACTGTTTGTGAGGAAAGATCATCATTATTAGAAACTCACCACTTTAACAACATAATATAATCAAAACAGAATCCAAGAGGATCAAGTTGTTTCTGGAGATGAAGGTCGAAGATGTGTCTTTGAGAGTCGTTAAACATAATAAATATAATGTTATGAGCTGTTATAAGAACTTTACTGTGTGAATGAAATAAAAGACTCACACTTCCTCAGACCTGGGACCATCCAGCGCTCTCCAGCAGGATCCAGCCTGAAACACACAAGTCCAGTTTAGACCAGACCAGGACCAGACCAGGACCAGACCAGGACCAGACCAGGGACCAGGACCAGGACCAGGACCAGACCAGGACCAGACCAGGACCAGACCAGGGACCAGAACAGGGACCAGACCAGGACCAGACCAGGACCAACAGAGGAGGGGCAGTCTCACCTGACAGACAGCAGGGGGCGCTGGTCCTGTAGAGCGGTTAGGAGCTCGGCTGAGGGTCCTGGATGGTTGTAGCTCAGGTCTAACTCTCTCAGGTGGGAGGGGGCGGAGCTCAGAGCTGAGGCCAGAGCAGCTCCGCCCCTCTGTGAGACCAGACATCCAGACAACCTAAAGACACAGCATTACACTCATGTGGACACAAGGGGGCAGAGTGCATCATGGGAGCGTCTCACCTGAGCCTCTCCAGTCTGCAGGGGGCGCTCTTCAGTCCAGAACACAGCAGCTCCACTCCTGAGTCCTGGAGGTCATTGTGACTGAGATCCAGGTGTGTGAGACTGGAGGAGCTGAGGACTGAGGCCAGAGGACCACAGCTGTGAGGGGACAGTCCACAGAGGGACAGACTGAGGAGACAGAGGGACATTAGACACTAGATTTCCTGTATTCTGGTGAGTTTTAGATGTTCTCTCTTGCATGAAGTGGTTTTATTGCTGGTGCCAACAGCAAAAGGTGAAAACCTCAGCGCTCAGAGAAGTGACTGCAGAGAAAAGGACTGATGTAAAGTTTGTGCAGATCTCTGAACGGAGAGAAGGGACAGAATGACAGTGGGACTGATGTCTGCTGTGCATCAGCTGGAGAGAGAATAAACACAGAGAAATGAGGCACAGAATGGTGTTGGGACATGAGGCCGTCCACGGGGACATAAATATCAGAGGGACTGTCCCCGGCTCAACATTGGACATGTCCACACCGGTCCTACGTAAAGTTCTGACTCGAAGGTCAAAAGACTTGTGTCTTTATGTCGTTTTAGATCAATATGAGGTTTAAAAAGAACAAAATATAAAACAATGATCCAGTTTCATAGGTTAAAACTGAAGAGACAAAAGCTCAACACGTCGTCTTTAAGCTTTTGAAATCCTCAGTTTGAGAACTTCATAAACTGTTCATTTGGGACTATTGACCCGTCTCACCTGAGCGTCTTCAGTCTGCAGGGGGCGCTCTTCAGTCCAGAACACAGCAGCTCCACTCCTGAGTCCTGGAGGTGGTTGTAACTGAGATCCAGGTGTGTGAGACTGGAGGAGCTGAGGACTGAGGCCAGAGGACCACAGCTGTGAGGGGACAGTCCACAGCCACAAAGACTGAGGAGACAGAGGGACATTAGAGACTAGAACCACCTGTCACGGAGGTGAATTGGACTCAAATGCAACACAAAGATTGCAGCCAAATCTCTTAATAACTCTAACTGAAAGTGTTCGTCAAACTGGCTAGTACATAATATGGGTAATCAGGCAAACAACAACTGAGGAATTATGTCTTCTTTAATATCATCAGAAATGGTTTCTAATACTGGGAATTCAAAAAGGGGAACAGGCTGGGGAAATAAACTCAGGAACAGGTAACTCAGATGCAGGTACAGGATATCAGATATAACAAACAGGTTTTTTTTAAATCAGATTTCAGACTTCTTCAGGGCTTGAGAATTGCTCTTGAGTGTTCAACGATCTAACAACAACTGACTGAACTGAGGGAGTATATGTAGCCTACCCTGGGCTGATTGTCAAAATGAGAAGCAGCTGCACCAAAAACAGGGAGGTAACAAAAGCAGGACCAGAACTTGGAGTTGGATGGGGAAAAACAAAAAGGCAGAACTATGGCACCACCAGACAAGAGTTTAAAAATAATAATTCTTTACAGATGTCTCAAAGCTCTACACCAGGGGTCACCAACCTTTTTGAAACCGAGGGCTACTTCATGGGTACTGAGTCATATGAAGGGCGACCAGTTTGATTCGCTCTTCTGAAGTGACAAATATGCTCAGTTTGCCCTTAGTTACACATTATTAATAATAATTAATGATAATCATCTCTGAAAACACTGATCAGGTTCATGATTTCTCACAATCAACAATGAAGCAAGGTGGGAAACAGATATCAGTATCAGCACTTTAACTTTATAAATCTCAGTACTTGTTACATTTTCAGATGATCACTTCATCTCAGTCCCATTTTCACAGGCCACTGACAAACCTTTTTAACAAAACAAACTATTTTGCACCATGTTTCAAAAAGTAAGTAAGTAAAAGAAAAATCAACTTACATATTTTTAAATAAATCTCTGTTGCTTTTTATGATTTTTTTTCTTTTCTCTGGTCTCGTGAAAAAAAGAAAAATGTTGTTTACCTGAAGCTGCCTTTAGCTCACGTGCCTTTCCTGCCATAGTTTACGTCCTGGTGGTAGTTTACATCCTGGTGGTAGTTAGCACAGTAACTTTTGTGACACGTAGTGAAATGTCCCTCCACATTGTGCCGCTTTGCCATCGCCACAGTCGCCGCAGATGAGACACACGCAGGTTTATTTTACAGTCGTGAAACTACATTCAGAGCTAATCTTCACAGCGCTCGGGAGCGGAGCAATGGTTTTGTCACGCGCACAATACTGACCTTTGACCTGAGGAGGTCAGAGTTCACCTTAACTTTTCTAAACTTCATGTATAATGAATATATTTTTAAGATGTTGTCATTGTTAAATCTATATAAATGTAAGGGTAATTAAAAAAAAATAGCAACAGAATAAAATAAAATTTTATATGCAGCTCATTAGTGAGTTGTGCTATTTTTAGAAGCGGCCTGCGGGCGCCTCATGTGGGCCTTGCAGGCGACCTGCCCCTGCTCTACACTGCAGTCATGATTCATTCACTCCACACTGGTGGTAAACTGCTATTGTAGCCACAGCGACACAAGTGAGGCTGCCAATCTGCACCATCAGCCCCACAACAATCACTCACACACCACTTTCACACGAGACAAGGTGGGTGTGTCTTGCCTAAGGACACAACGACAGAACTTCGACAGACAGGAATCGATCCTCTGACCACTGCTCTGACCACTGAGCCACTGTCCCCCCCCAAATAAAGTTTAAATACAGTGTGGACTCACAGGGCTTTGGTGCAGGCTCTGACCACCGGCAGCAGACCAGGAGAGCTCTCTCTGAGGCCACGTATTTCCTCAGGTCAAACTCCTCCAGGTCTGAGTCTGAGGACAGTAAGAGGAAGGACACAGCAGACCACTGAGCAGGAGACATGTCTCTATAAGAGAGACGTCCTTCTCTCATGTACCACTTTATCTCCTCCACCAGACTGAGGTCGTTCATCTCGTTCAGACAGTGGAGCAGGTTCAGTTTTCTCTCTGCAGACAAATCCTCTTCACTCAGCTTCTGTTTGATGTACTTTACTGTCTTCTGATTGGTTCGGTCACTTCCTGTGTGAGTCAGCAGACCCTGCAGCAGCCTCTGATTGGTCGGCAGAGACAGCCCCAGGAGGAAGCGCAGGAACAGGTCCAGGTGTCCGTTTGGACTCTGTAAGGCCTGGTCCACAGCAGAGCGGTAGAAGGCCTCAGGGTCTGGACTCTCATAGGAGTGTGGTGGCTCCAGCAGGTTCTCTCCAGAGCTGAAGAAGGTCTGATGGACGTGAAGAGCAGCCAGAAACTCCTGCACACTCAGATGGATGAAGCAGTAGACCTTGTCCTGGTACAGGCCTGGCTCCTCTCTAAAGACCTGTGTGAACACTCCAGAGTACACTGAGGCCGCTGCAGCGTCCAGCCCACACTCGCTCAGGTCACACTCGTAGAAGATCAGGTTTCCTTTCTGCAGCTGCTCAAAAGCCAGTTTTCCCAGAGACAGCACCATCTCTCTGGTCTCTGGAGTCCAGTGAAGGTCCTCCCCTGATCCCTGGTGATACTTGATGTTCTGGACTTTGACCTGCACCACCAGGAAGTGGACGTACATCTGTGTGAGAGTCCGGGGCAGCTCTGGTTCCTCTGTTTGTTCCAGAAGCTTCTGTAGAACTGTGGAGAGGATCCAGCAGAAGATCGGGATGTGACTCATGATGTGGAGGCTGCGGATGCTCTTGATGTGGGAGATGACGACTGTGGCCTGGTCTCTGAACCTCTTCATGAAGTACTGCTCCTTCTGCGGGTCGGTGAACCCTCGCACCTCTGTCACCATGGAGATGCACTCAGCAGGGATCTGATTGGCCGCGGCAGGGCGTGTGGTTATCCAGAGGCGAGCGGAGGGAAGCAGCCTCCCCCTGATGAGGTTTACCACCAGCACATGCACTGAGGCGGACTCTGTGGGGTCGGTCAGGACTCGGGTTCTGCTGAAGTCCAGAGGAGGTCTGCACTCGTCCAGACCGTCAAAGATGAAGAGCACCTGGAGCTGTTGGAAGCTGCAGAGATCTTTGGATGGACTGAAGAAGTGGTGCAGCAGTCCCACCAGGCTGAACTGTGAGTCTCTGAGCACATTGAGCTCTCTGAAAGTGAACGGGAACAGCAGCTGGAGGTCCTGGTGGGCGTGGCCTTCAGTCCAGTCCAGACTCAACTTCTGAGTCAGCACTGTTTTCCCCACGCCGGCCACGCCCTTCGTCAGCACCACTCTGATTGGCTCTGGTGAGTGTGGGCGGGGTTTAAAGATGTCTTCACATGTGGTGGTCTCTGGAGCGGCTGGTCTCCTGGACGCGGTCTCCATGTGTCTGACCTCATGTTCCTGGTTCACCTCTGAGGCTCCGCCCTCTGTGATGTAGAGCTCTGTGTAGATCTGGGTCAGGGGGGCGGAGTCTCCTGCTTTAGCCACGCCCTCAAACACACGGCTGAACCTCTGCTGCAGATCAGACTTCAGTTTGTCTCTGCAAACCCCAACTTTACTCCCTTTAAAGACAGAGGAGTTATAAATGTTAAACATGTGTAATAATTCATATGGGAGGGCATCTGACACAGGGACACAGGAGGATGGGAGGGCATCTGGAGGTTCTTACTGTTGAACAGGCGCTGGGCCAGATGCTCCTGGTCCATCCTCTTCAGGAAGTCCAGGGTGATGTTCAGAACCTCTCTGCTCTCCTCCTCCTCACTCTCAGAGCATTCTGGGTAATCTGAGGCCAGGAGCCTGTGGAGCCTCTGGAGCTGCTGTTGGACAAACCTCAGGACCTGCTCCTCCAGACGCTGGAACAGAACAATAAGAGAAGAGTTTTAGTCAAAGAGAGTACCTGAGGAGCACCCCCAGAACCCCACACATGCTGCGCTCGTGGGGTACTCACCCTGAATATGGCGTCCAGCTGCTCCTTTAGGCCTGGATCCCTGTAAAAAACAATAAATGCATCATCATTTATTTGTTCCAGACTCATGGTCCATAAAGAACACAATAAGACAAGAGTCAAACTGGGTTATAAAGACGCTCAGTGTTTCATAAAGAGCAGTGGTTCTGCACAGCACTAAACCTGGGACCAGCATCACCACCACAGAGTTCACACAGTCGCTCAGGACACACATGAATGTGAACATCAGGTTTGTCATGAGCCTGAAAAGTGTTCACCCCAGCCTGACACAACAGGAGACTGGCTCTACTGGCCCTGGGCTTTTCCAGCAGCATTCTGAGGGCATCAGTAGAAGATCCTTTGAGCTTTTGCAGTGTGGCCTTCTTATATTTGTACCACAGTGGGGCTGTATACAAGGTCTTTGGGCCTTTGGGACAGTTTACATCATCAGGTCTGATGGACAAAGACTTGAGCCTCTGCTCAGGTCTAAAGACGATGGTGCTGCTGGTCAAATATGTTAGAAAGGCTGATCTTTGGTTAAATGCAGTTGAAAAAAGCCAAATTCATAATCTCCAGTGGGACAGTTGTTTCACTCTGATGGTGTTTTCAGGGCAGGTTCAGAACAGCTGATTCTCTGAGACCTCTGTACAATCTGTAGAAGACCCTGTGATCCTGTCCCTCCTGAACTCATCTGTCTCACACTGAGAGTAGCTCCATTCAAACACAGCATCACTGTTTGCACTGATGAAGGACGAGCAGCAGGTGGCGCTGTCCTGAGAACATGTCCAGAGCTCTGGATTAAACAGGTCTTACCTCTGGTCTTCAGGAGGAGCCTCTCTAAAGTTAGGAGGTTGGTATCTGGACCTGTCACTTTTCAGAGACACAGAGCTGGGAGCAGGTTTAGGCCTGGGTTTAGACCCGGGCCAGGTCCAGGTGGGTCCATGTTGTAGCTGCTGGAATCAAAAGAGTCAGTTTGAACAGAACAAAAAGAGATGTCTCCTGTTTAGAAGATCTTATTTTGTTTTAAAAAGCAAAAACAGAGCAAGGCTAGCAATTGAGTTAGTAAAAGAGTAATTTCATGAACAAAAACAACAAAAACATTTGTATCTCCATTCCACTAATTGTGTTTTGTATTTTTTTTTAGAAGCCTTCCAAGTTGAGTACAAGACCAAGGCCAGTTACGTCACCCGGACTGGGGTTACTGGGACCCCACCCTGGAGCCAGGCTTGGTGTGGGTGCACGCCAGCGTGGGCCTGGTGGCCGGACCCTTTCTCATGCACCACCTGCAGAGGATCCGTGGAAGGCTGGTGCAAAGACATCTGGGCGGCAGTTGAAGACGGGGACCTCGTCGACCGGATCTCTGGACATGGAGACTGGCTCTGGGGACATGGAATGTCACCTCACTGGGTTGTTGTTGTTCGAAGACAAGGGTGTCCATCAGTGCACGTGGCACCAGGACATCCTAGGTCAGAGGTCAATGATTGACTTTGGTGTCGTGTCATCTAACCTCCAACCACGTGTCTTGGACACTCGGGTGAAGAGAGAGGCAGCGCTGGACAGATCTGGCAGGCCCAAGGATATCGTAAGGATCTGCTACGAACGTCTGGTGAAGCCCTCTGTCAGGGGGTCTTCAACTTGGGGGGGAGGCTGGAGACATGAGGGTGGATGAAATCCATCCAGAGTTCCTTAAGTCTCTGTATGTTGTGGGTTTTGGCTGACACGTCTCTGCAACATCGCGTGGCGGTCGGAGACGGTACCTCTGGACTGGCAGACCAGGATGGTGGTCCCTCTATATAAGAAGGGGGACTGGGGACTTCCGGTTGGTAGCTTATATGGAGTAGACATAGTGCGAGTGAGTTCTTTTTCATTTAGCCCCCTAAATCTCTTAACCTGAGGTTTTTTTTGCCTTTTGGATAAGATTTTTACCATCTGTTTGATCCAGCCGTGAACATAATACCTCTCACAATGCCTTTTAAGAGCCAAAAAAACTGCCAAGAAGGAAGAGGCAAGTGCTAGCGCTAGCTCGTCCATAGAAGCCATTTCAGCCCTACTGGAAAAGTACCGTGAAACTCTCTCTGTTGAGTTCAAGGCTTTGCTGACTGGACTCGAAACTAAACTAGACCAGTACAAACTTTTGGTGCATGACCATGACCAGTGTATATCCTCTTTGGAGCTCTCGTCTCACGACATTAGCCTACGTGTTAGTAAACTTGAAAACGTCGTCTCCTCTCTGTGGGATGACAACACGAAAACTTAAGGTGAAAGTTATTGACCTGGAGGACCGTAGCAGACGCCAAAATATACGTATTCTTGGCTTGGCGGAGTCTACTGAGGGGGGTAGCCTTACTGACTTTTTCTCACGGCTGCTTCAAGATGTATTTGGACAGGACACATTGCCATCCCCGCCGGAGATTGACAGGGCTCATTGCATAGGGGCAGTGAGGCCGCCTGCACCGGTACCAAACGAAAGACCGCCTCATCAGAGAAGCATGACGCAGAGGGATATTTGACTACCATGGCCAGCAGATTCGTATCGTGGAGGATTACAGCGCTGAAATCATGTCCCAACGAGTTCAATACAGAGATGTGATGGCGGAGCTCTACAAACGGGGTCTAAAGCCCGCTCTGCTCTACCTGGCTCATCTCCGCCTGACGCTGCCCGGTGGATCGGCAGTGTTGAGGAGGCACAAAAATACATTGATGATCATACCTCCCGACAGCCCGGTCCCATATAGATGGAAAAACTGAACTCTCCCTGAACTTATCTTGTCTGTCGGAGGACGGGGCGAATCACGGTAAACGCCGTCAATGGAGATTTAACCTTTTGCGTTTACTTGCCAGTGTTCCTGTTAATCGATAGACAATGCAAATAGTCATAATTTGTTTCCACTTTGCCTCTGGTTACAGTTTAGGCTACATAGCTTACCATTTTATTTTGATAACTATACTACTACTTGAACATGTTTATTATCTTACAAAGTAGTAAGAATTGTAAATATACGTTGGTCTTGTTGGGGGTACCATCACAATATATTTAGAGTATTTTCTATTAGATTTTATTTACTTATGGTACATTTATCCTCTTAAAGGGGCTGCTATTTTAATTAGATTTCTAATGCTGGAGCCTTTGTAGTTTGATTGTTAAGCATCATAAGAAGCACGGGTGGTCTGAAGTTTTTTTAATTTATGGAGCTTGCTGCTTTTTTTTTAATAGCAGCTGTCTTCTTTGGGAGGGGTGGAAGGTGGGTACTTGTCGTCGCAAACAACGCTGCTATCTTAAAATCTTTTGGGGGATGTGCTGGTCACGTTCCCTACTGCTCGTCACCAGGTTGTTGGAAATAATTCCATACCTCTCTAAACATGCACAGTGGTAAATGGTCTTAACGTAGGAAGGGTCTAAACCACCCTGTGAAGCGGAAGAAGTTTTCTCTCATATGATCTCAAGTCCAAGATAGTCTTCCTATAGGAAACCCATGTGCCAGGATGAAACGCAATTCAAATCAGGAATCGAAAATCGAATAGGTGAAATAGACAAACAATACTCTCAAAATAAAAGTTCTGACCTATATAAAGAACGAGTTGAATTAAAAGCTAGATTTGACCTGCTCACTACCTACCGGGCTGAACAACTGCTCTTGAAAAATAAATCCAGATGGGCACCGATTAGGTCACCACAGATCCAACAGAAATCAACGTGATCTTCAAAGAGTTTTATACTCAACTGTACACTTTGGAATTCAGTTCGGCTTTAAATACAATTCATACCTTTCTTGACAGGCTCGACGTTCCCACATTTCCCACACAAAATAGTCAAAGCCATTAATTCAATGAAGTCAAACAAATGTCCTGCCCCAGACGGGTTTCCGTCAGAATTTTTCCAAAGATTTTCAAAACTACTTTCACCTCTATTGTGCTCTGTTTTCTCAGAATCCTGTAAACTGGGTCATCTACCCCAGTCATTCTCGGAGGCATGTATTACACTCATAGCTAAGAAAGGAAAAGACGTGACAAACTGTTCTTCATACAGATCCATATCTCTTCTTAATACGGATGCCAAGGTCCTGGCAAAAGTGTTATCTCTCAAACTGGAAAATATCCTCCCAACTATTATATCCAAAGACCAAACTGGCTTTATTAAAAACAGGCAGTCATACTTTAATATTAGACGTCTTTTTAACATCTTGTACTCCGCGTAAATAGAACATTCAACTTAGGCACTGGTATGACAGTGTCATGATCCACGTCCTGCTGTCCCTGTTTCCTGCCTCCTGTGTTCTCCTCACCCCCTCCCTCACTTGTCTCCGGCGCTGGGCGGAGCCCTGGCTCCACCCGCACGCACCTGCAGCTCATTGGCGCTGATCAGCACCACCTGCGGGGATAAAGAGGGCCAGCTCCAGTGACTCGGTGCAAGTCCGTCTGCGTACCGACGTAGATACTCTGTCTAGTTGTTTGATTGCTGCATGTCTCGCTTTTTGTACACTTATTGGATTTTTGCTGCTCCTTGAGACTCCTGCTCCCGGATTCTCCCAGTTCCTGTGCCTCTGGTCCAGCTCCTGCCTCCCGCCTCGTCTCCCCGGTATAGTCCTGCTTTGTCTCGTCCTCTCACCTACCTGTACCTGGCTCACGGCTCCCGCTCTTCGATCTTACCGGCTCCTCGCTCCTGGTTCCGCGTCCCGCTCTCCCGACCTACCTGCTCCTCGTTCCTGGCTCCTCGTCTCGCTCCTGTGTCTCCTGTTCCCGTTGACCCTGTATCCAGCCTTATTGATCGTAACCTTTTCACTATTGTAAATAAACACTGTTAAACCGCTCCTGGTCTGCATTTTGGTCCGCCTCACACCCCACATCACGACAGAACAGACTTGCCCAAAACATGGACCAAGCAGACCTGGGGCCGGACCCAACGCTCCTCCAGGCAGTTACACACCACGGAGCACTCCTCGGACAACTCGAACACACTATTCAGACTTTGTTGCAGTGTAACCAGTCTCTGTCCCAGCAGGTGGCCCAACTAAGCGACCAAGTCGCCACGCTGCTCGCTCCCGCACCCTCGGCTCCAGCCTCCGCCGCTATCACTGGGCCCACGACACCTTCGAGCCCCCTGGAGTCGAGGGGCACGGACCCGGACCCCTATTCAGGTCAGCCCGGCCTCTCCCGGGGTTTTCTCTTCCAATGTAAATCCATGTTCCTGCAGCGTCCTGGACGCTTCACATCAGATGCAGCTAAAGTACGCTACGTATGCGGATTATTGAGGGGGAGAGCTTTGCAGTGGGCTGAGGCGAAGTTTTCCAAGTCCCTGTTAGAATCAATTACCTATGAACATTTTTTGAGTGAGTTTGAGACTGTTTTTGATCATCCGCATTATCAGGCGGACGCCACCGCGCGGCTTCTAGCCCTCACGCAGGGCTCGAAGCCTATTTCTGACTATACTATTGATTTTTGGACATTAGCGGCAGAGGTGGACTGGACTGATAGTGCACTTAAAGCTGTGTTCTTCAACGGATTAAACAAACATTTAAAGGACGAGCTAGCATCCCGGGACGAGCCTCCTGATCTACGGTCCCTCATCTCCCTCACCAGCTGGATCGACCAGCGACTGCAGACTCGGCGGAGGGAGAGGCACCGCTCACCAGCCCGGACCAAGGTACGCCCCTCCTCGCCACCCCCTAACTTGGATTCTTTGATCTCCCCAGCCGACCGGGTTTTTGACCACCTACAGACGCACCAGCAAGAGGGACATCGCTCATCGACCCAGACCGAGGTGCGCCCCTTCTCATCGCTGACTGAGGAGCCCATGCAGCTGGGACGTGCGCACCTGACCGAGGAGGAGCGTCTACAACGACGTTTAGCGGGGCAGTGTCTGTATTGCGGAACTAGGGGACACTACATCGCTTCTTGTCCGGTCCGGCCCAGGAGGGCGGGCCCGCCAGTAGCACTGGGAGTCCTGGCGGGTCAACACTCTACCCCGGAAAGGGACAATCAGTTTCGGATTCATGCATCGCTTTGTTTCCGCTCAGATATTATTCCTGTTTTAGCCCTTGTTGACTCTGGAGCCGAAAAAGACTTTATGGACCGTAAATTAGCCGAGCAGTGGGGGATCCGTATGGACCCGCTTGAGCACCCCCTCTCGGCCGTGGCGCTAAATGGACAATTGCTGGCGGAGGTTACTCATATCTCGGAGCCCGTCACCCTGGTTCTTTCCAGTAACCACCACGAGTCTCGGCGGTTCCACATAATCTCCTCCCCGTCCACTCCGCTGGTGTTGGGTTACCCCTGGCTACGGGCCCATAACCCAATCTTAGACTGGGCCCAGAGGAGGGTGTCGGGGTGGAGTTCTTCCTGCCTCACCCGCTGCCTACAAACTCCTGCTGGAGGGGCTACCACCTCTCCAGAACCTGCCACCCCACCTTCCTGTGTCGTGGGAGCCCTCCATTTGAAGGTTGCTCGCCCCGCTCCTCGCCCCGCTCCTCGCCCCGCTCCTCGTCCCGCTCCTCGTCCCGCTCGGATCTTGGACAATGTTTCCAGGACTTTCGTCCCTCCTCCAGGCCCCCTCCACCCTCCTGAGCTGGTCAGGCTTCTTGGGACGTCTGGGAGCCATCCCTTAGGGGGGGGGTACTGTCATGATCCACGTCCTGCTGTCTCTGTTTCCTGCCTCCTGTGTTCTCCTCACCCCCTCCCTCACCTGTCTCCGGCGCTGGGCGGAGCCCTGGCTCCACCCGCACGCACCTGCAGCTCATTGGCGCTGATCAGCACCACCTGCGGGGATAAAGAGGGCCAGCTCCAGTGACTCGGTGCAAGTCCGTCTGCGTACCAACGTAGATACTCTGTCTTATTGTTTGATTGCTGCATGTCTCGCTTTTTGTACACTTATTGGATTTTTGCTGCTCCTTGAGACTCCTGCTCCCGGATTCTCCCAGTTCCTGCGCCTCTGGTCCAGCTCCTACCTCCCGCCTCGTCTCCCCGGTATAGTCCTGCTTTGTCTCGTCCTCTCACCTACCTGTACCTGGCTCACGGCTCCTGCTCTTCGATCTTACCTGCTCCTCGCTCCTGGCTCCTCGTCTCGCTCCTGTGTCTCCTGTTCCCGTTGACCCTGTATCCAGCCTTATTGATCGTAACCTTTTCACTATTGTAAATAAACACTGTTAAACCGCTCCTGGTCTGCATTTTGGTCCGCCTCACACCCCACATCACGACAGTCAGACTACAATCTAACACTGGTCTCAAGAAAACTGTCTAAAACTCGCCACAAAAACCAGCAAAGAGAGAAAGTGTTTACATCTTTTATTCCTAAACGTGACATGGAGCAGCTGGACTCAGAAATAAAAAACACTGTTCATAATGACTTTGTCAGAGGCAGGATACAGAGGAGGCCTGTAACACACTGAAAAATACCATTAGTCAGATTCTTTCTAAATTTACAAAAATACAGCAGAGTAAACCTAAGAGTAAAAAATCCCTGCCTTGGTTTAATAACAAATTATGGCTTTTAATGAAGGAAAGGGATGCTGCTCTTAAAAAGTATCTAAGTCTAAACTGGGGATAGACCGATTGTTGTTCAAGAGCCACAGAAATAAAGTTACAGCTGAACTAAGAAAAGCTAGAGCAGATTTTTTCTTAGAAATAATTAAACAAGCCAAAGGAAACAGCAAAATGATATGGCGTTGTATTGACAAATTATCTGGAAAAGAGGGAAAAAGAAATGGCCCTATTGAACTCTACAAAACAGTTGATTATTCTACACTCACACCAGGAGCACAAACCACTGAGAAGAACAGTCTACTTGTGGCAAACATGTTTAATGATTATTTCATTTCTTCTGTTAAAGAACTGCTGCCTCCCACCCATTGTGCAGTGCAGGATGGATGTGTGGGCCAGAGCAGAGTGGACCACCATCCACACTGGAGAGCTCAATGGAGCTGGTATGTGTGAGTGAAGATAGAGTAACTAAAACCATCTCGGCACTTTCAAATTCTAAAGCAAAAGACGCATGGGTCTGGACACGCTCTTTGTCAAGGAACATAAAAGTGATCTTGCAGCATCAATTACGCACATAATTAATCAGTCTTTTAATGAGTGTGTATTTCCTGAGGCTTTTAAAACTGCTATTGTTACACCAATTTTTAAGTCCGGTAACAGAGCAGACATAATTAATTATAGACCCGTAAATATTTTGCCAGCTATATCCAAAGTGATTGAAAAAACTGTTGTACAGCTGACTGAACATCTGGATGAAGGAAATATGATACATCACATGCAGTTTGGTTTTAGATCCAAACATTCCACTGAAAGTGGATGTTGTTATTTTCTTGAAATGCTCAAATCTAAACTGGATAAGGGAGGGGTGGTCGGGGCCATTTTTTTGGATTTATGCAAGGCATTCGACACAGTTAACCACTCAATTCTGCTTTCAAAACTCTTTAATTTCAATCTCTCTGCCAAAGTCATCGCTTGGTTCCAATCATACCTTACAAACCGTAACCAATGCGTAAGAATAAATGACAAAATGTTGCCACTGAGACCATGTACAACAGGTGTCCCCAAAGGGTCAATTTTGGGGCCGTTGCTTTTCAGTCTGTACATCAACGACCTACTGTCCATCTGCGAAGACGTGGAGGTGTTGATGTACGCGGATGACACAGTTTTCTTCACACACGGTTCGGATGTGAATACTGTGGCAAACAAGCTTTCTCTGTCAATGGGAAAGGCAATGGAGTGGTTTCGCGGAAATAGCCTTGTACTGAATACAGGGAAAACTGTCACAATGTACTTTTCTAACAAACAAAATCTCAGTGCTCGCCCAAATATTTATGTGGACAACTATATGATCAAAAATGTTGATGAAGTCAAGTATCTGCGAGTGACTTTGGACCCTACACTAACATTTAAGAAGCACGTTAAAAAGCTCTGTCAGGTTTTAAAATATAATGTTGCTAACTTTCGCCAGATTAGGAGCTCATTATCGTTGGAAACAGCAAAATCATTTTTCAGGATGGCTTGTCCTGATGGTAATTTCACACACATCAAAGAGTGGACTGGGCTCCCGGACCATCTTAAGAACATGGCGGACTTTCACAGTTTTTCGTGGGCCGTCAAAGACTGGCTCTTCGAGCACCAGTCCTGTGCACACTAGAGTACCAGACGGGTATTTGGCCATCAGGTGATACCCTTGTGGGTAGCACCTGATGGCCATCAGATTATCAGATGATTAGTGTAATAACACTGCCACATGTAAATCTGTACCACTTGGGTATGTAGCTATCGGGTGCTCCCCTCGTGGATTCACCCGGGAGCTACTGCACTATTGTCTTTGATGCACTAATACAAGATGAAGCACTTTACTCATATTTTGCCCTTTTGAAAATTGCTATTTTACTGTACTGTAACTACTCTATGCACTGAAAACTGAATATTTTGCACTTTTGTATAATTGAATTTAATTTGCAATGTTTTATTTTGCATTTTTATGTAATTGAATTTAACTTGTAATGTTTTATTTTGACATATGTTAAATGTTTGTATGTCGAGGACTGCAGGTGGAAAATAGCTTTGTGCTAAATCTGGTGCAGCCATCTTTTTAATGTAACTGCACATTGTCCTTCAAATAAATAAACTAAATAAAATAAATGTGAGGCACAAACGGCCTGTGCCTCATCTCGTGTCTCTTCTCAGGATTTCGACGGTAAATGTAAAAATTCAGCGATTTTGAGTAAAAAAAATGTATAAAATTGCAAAGTTAAACAGAAAATAACTTTATAGTACAAATTATTGGATAAATATAACTATTTCATTTATTTTTTCTCTGTGATGACAGGTGAGGCACTGCCTCACCTGACCGTACGTCACTGGCCGGCAGTGAGTCAGACCTGTTCCCGGTGCATATTGGACTCCACCAGCGGTGCCCTTTGTCACTGGTTCTGTTTATTGTTTTAATATATATAGTATTTCTAGGTGCAGTCAGGGACTGGAGGGGGTCTGGTTCAGGGGCTGGAGGAGGTCTGGTTCAGGGGCTGGAGGAGGTCTGGTTCAGGGGCTGGAGGAGGTCTGGTTCAGGGGCTGGAGGAGGTCTGGTTCAGGGGCTGGAGGAGGTCTGGTTCAGGGGCTGGAGGGGGTCTGGTTCAGGGGCTGGAGGAGGTCTGGTTCAGGGGCTGGAGGGGGTCTGGTTCAGGGGCTGGAGGAGGTCTGGTTCAGGGGCTGGAGGGGGTCTGGTTCAGGGGCTGGAGGGGGTCTGGTTCAGGGGCTGGAGGAGGTCTGGTTCAGGGGCTGGAGGGGGTCTGGTTCGGGAACCACAGGATCTCATCTCTGCTGTTTGCAGATGATGTTGTCCTGATGCTTCTTCGAGCCAGGACCTGCAGCACTGGGGAGGTTTGAGTTGAGTGTGAAGAGTCTGGGATGAGAATCAGCTCCTCCAAATCCAAGTCCATGGTTCTCGACTGGAAAAAGGTGGTTTACCCTCTACGGATGGGTGGGGAGTCTCTGCCTCAAGTGGAGGAGTTCAAGTACTCAGAATCTTGTTCACGAGTGAGGGAAGGGTGGAGGTGAGATTGACAGGCGGATCGGTGCAGCATCTGCAGTGATGCGGTCGCTGTATCGTCTGTTGTGGTGAAGAAGGAGCTGAGTCGAAAGGCAAAGCTCTCGATTTACCTCAATCTACGTTCCTACCCTCACCTATGGAAATGAGCTCTGGGCCATGAAAGGACAAGATCACAGAGACAAGCGGCTAAAATGAGTCTCCTCCACAGGGAGGCGCTGGGCGCTCCCTTAGAGATAAAGTGAGGAGCTCAGTCACACGGGAGGAGCTCGGAGTAGAGCCGCTGCTCCTACACATGGAGAGGAGCAGCTGAGGCTCATCTGCTCAGGATAAATAGGAGGGAGAGCTTTCACTTACCAAGCTCCTGTGTTATGGAATCAGCTTCCTTTCTATGTTAAAGAGGCTCCACAGTCTCTACATTTAAGACCAGGCTTAAAACGTATCTCTTTGAAATAGCTTATGGTCAGGCTAGGACCAGAAATAAACCCTGTAGTTTTAGTTAGGCTGCCTAGGGATAGCCATGCTGGGGGAAGTATGGTAACCTGAGCACTATCCTCTTTTTCCTCCTGTTATCCCTATCAACTTCATTTACTATTCAGTCTGTTCATTGCTATTCACATGTTGTCCGCTGTCCCGCTCCCCTCTGGGGAGTGTAACTGTTTCAGATGGCCGCTGACCGCCTCCTGATCGTTGGTGATGGCTGGACCCTAGATGCCCTCCTGACCGTCCGGTGATGGCTGGACCCTAGATCGCCTCCTGATCGTCCGGTGATGGCCGAACTCTAGATCGCCTTGCCTGAATGGACTCTGGCCCTACAGACTTGAACTGGATGCGCCTTAGTCCCTGGACACATCTATAGCCTGTCCGTCCATGGGAGTGGATCTCTCCTTCACTGTGGTTCTCCTCGAGGTTTCTCCTTTTCCCAAAGGGTTTTTGGAGTTTTTCCTTGCCGAGAAGGAGGGTCTAAGGACAGGGGATGTTCTGGAACAATTTGCTTGTCTGTTTCTAATTTGCTTGTCTGTTTCTGTTTCACTGTTGATTTTCTAATTCTGTTGGTTAATCAACTCTCATGTTCAGCCCTAAGAGGCGACTGCTGTCGTGATTTTGGGCTCTACAAAAATAAATTGAATTGAATTGAATTGAATAAATCGCCCTCGTGACATCAGAGCAAGTGGAACACAAATCTAACCGGGCGCACCGCCTTCAGATCAACGCTGATGGACACCGATCGGATCTGGCCCGTCTCAAACAAGCTTATTCTTAGCTCAGAGAGAGTGTACTGTCAGTGCTAGTCCTCAGGGCCAGTGTAGAGAGGTGGAGCCCATGTGTTCTGCTGTAGTTTAAACTTATGTCTGTGTAAGTCTGACCCTCTGGAGAACATGACAAAGAAGATCTGACTGAGGAGGCAGGTCTACAGTAACAGCCCTACTCAGTTTGGTCTGTCAGTGTGAAAAGACCTGTTCAAATGAGTCTCACCTCTGGTCTTCAGGAGGAGCCTCTCTAAATACAGGAGGATCGTCTTTGGACCAGTCACTTTTCAGAGACACAGACCTGGGAGCAGGTTTAGGTCTGGGTTTAGACCCGGGGCCAGGTCCAGGTGGGTCCATGTTGTAGCTGCTGGAATCAGAAAAGTCACTTTGAACAGAATGTTTTCATGTATTTATTTATTTCTCTCTTTTATATTTCATATATAATATTTACTTTGCCTGTTCTGACTTTTACTTGTGGAACCTTCACCACTTTTGTGAAATAAAAGTACAAATGTAAAAAGAGAGAGAGTTGTTCCTCAGTCTGCAGTTTTATAAATGTCACTGTGCTCACGGCTGATTGGTCCATGTTGGTTTTTCTAACTCTAAACCAGATCTTACCCTGGTCCAGAGCAGGGAGCCGTGTGGAGTCTGTTACCATGGTGATTCACACTGAACTAAACCAAACCTCTTTTCAGAGGCACAAAACTGAGTTTCCTCAAACTAAACCTGAACTTACCCCAAACTTAAACTAAACCTGCTTCTACCAACAGGCCTCAGATGTGGAGTTACTGTGAAATGTGTCTACGCCCTGCACCCAGAGTCTGATCTGTGTCTCCCTCTGCTGGTCACA
The DNA here is from genome assembly GCA_019594935.1 of Periophthalmus modestus. Classification (NCBI taxonomy): domain Eukaryota; kingdom Metazoa; phylum Chordata; class Actinopteri; order Gobiiformes; family Gobiidae; genus Periophthalmus; species Periophthalmus modestus. The sequence continues at coordinate 125,502 of JAIEZT010000003.1, read as the reverse complement.
TAAACACACGACACTGAACAGAGACCAGGAACTAGACCAAGATTAAAACGGGACAAAACAGGGTGACCACTCGTCCCTATTGACCCGGGACCGTCCCAGCTTTGAGCCCTGTGTCCTCTGTCCCAGCTGATTTATCCAAAACCAGTGATTTGTCCCAGTTTTATACCAGAAATGTCCCGAGTGTCTCTGTTTTTGCCCAGTCTGACCCCCGCACAGTAAAGAGGCAACATACTGGGAATATACAGGGTCATAGTTAAAACACAGAACCCCACATTTGAAAATGAGAATAACACAAAAAAGCACAGACAGAAGTGCCTCGGATTATAGATCATACACTGACCCAAAAGTGACAGGAGAATGGACAGAGTCACGCTCTTTTCTCTCTTTTATTCACTCCAACCAGCTCGGGCCTGTCCCAGTTTGGTATTTTGAAAATCTGGTCTCCCAAGAACAGAAGGACTAGAAGTTTGACCTGGTCCAAAAGTCCAAACTAAACCAACCCACACAGAGCTGGACCAGGGAAGAGCTGCAGCTTTGATTCTTTGAAATGTTACAGAAGAAAAACTCACTGCGTCACCGTCCTCTCCACAGGCCTCAAACACACGGCTCTTTGTTCACAGGACTCAAACACACGGATCTTTGTTCACACTTTCACTTTCGATCATGTGACGTCACTGGCTCTTCCTCTATGTGGTGACACTGAGCTCCAGCAGAGGGCGCCACTCTCCAGGTCTCTGGGTAAAAACAGCAGAAACACACAAGTTTGAATAGTTTATTTAAGAGTAGATTAAACCAGGACTAAACCAGGACTAAACCAGGACTAAACCAGGACTGAACCACGACTAAACCAGGACTAAACCAGGTCTAAACCAGGTCTAAACCAGGTCTAAACCAGGTCTAAACCAGGTCTAAACCAGGTCTAAACCAGGACTAAACCAGAACTACACCAGGACTGAACCAGGACTGAACCACGACTAAACCACGACTAAACCAGGTCTAAACCAGGTCTAAACCAGGACTAAACCAGGACTAAACCAGGACTAAACCAGGACTAAACCAGGACTACACCAGGACTGAACCAGGACTGAACCACGACTAAACCAGGACTAAACCAGGACTAAACCAGGACTACACCAGGACTGAACCAGGACTAAACCAGGACTAAGCCAGGACTAAAACCAGGTCTAAACCAGGACTAAACCAGGACTAAACCAGGACTAAACCAGGACTGAACCAGGATAAACCAGAACTAAACCATGACTGAACCAGGGACTAAACCAGGGACTAAACCAGAACTAAACCAGGACTAAACCAGGACTAAACCAGGACTACACCAGGACTAAACCAGGACTACACCAGGACTGAACCAGGACTACACCAGGACTGTTGTAGCTTTATGCTATTTGTAGTCTTTGACGTGGGTTATAAGTATATATATAACAGACGACTGGGACGAGGCTGTGGTGCAGGTCCATTGAATCACTTTTAATAACTTGTACCAACTTCAACTGACAACTGTTGTACAACAGCACCACCTATTGGCTGGGCGGCGGTTATAGCGCTGAGCGCAATATACCACATCCCTCTTTTTCCAAGATAAAAATCTATATAACATTTGAACACAAATGCACCATGCTATTTATGTGTACATTTAGCAAAACACTTTCCTTATCAGGTCTGAACAATATCACAATGCATAACATTTTCAGAAAAACGTAAACACATGTGTTCTCCCTTCCTTTCAGCATTAAGTAACAAAATAGTAACTTGGAAGATATACACAACATTAACTTATGACCTAGTCATTGTATCTAGCAGGGCGTCTTACAGCACGACCACTACGTGTGTAGCATGTTGGAGTGTCATTAGATGAATCAACTAGTGGATCATGTGTTGATGGTCCAGCAGATTCTGGGGTTTGAGAAGACAGTTCATCAGGGGTCAGAGTCCAGGGATTTTTCCTTGAACAGACTCGGATGTATTTTCCCTCAGATGTCCCCTGTTCCTCCTCAGTACCCGTCCTGCTGGTGTTTGCACAGTGTAAGAGCGCGGTTCCTCTCTTTGGTGAACGACGACTGCTGGCTCCCAACCGCGTTGTGTTTGCATGTGTACAGTGTCACCAGGTGTCAACACGGTTAGTGGTTTTGCACGTTGGTCAAAATGCTTCTTTTGGTTGAACTGAATGTCCTGTACCTTGTTGTAGACATCTCGTGGGGCTGATTGTTTCAGCACAGCACTTGTACATGGCAGTGTGCTGCGAAGAACTCTTCCCATTAACATCTGCGCAGGTGATACATTCAGTCCAGTAACTGGAGTGTTTCTCAGGGATAAAAGTACTAGATGTGGATCAGTCCCTGTCAACAGTGCTTTCTTAAGTGCATGTTTAACAGTTTTAATGGCGCGCTCAGCCATTCCATTTGAAGAGGGAAAACCGGGGCTGGAGAATGTGAGCTTGATTTCCCAGGAGCTTGCGAATGACTTCATCTCATCACTGGCGAATGGTACGTGATCGCTCACTATCTCTTTGGAATCCCGTGCCTTGCAAAAACTGATTTCATTTTTTGAATCACAGTGTGAGCCGTCTTATTAGGCAGATTCAAAACTTCGGGGTATTTAGTCAAATAATCAACTAACAGGAGATATGACTGACCGTTCAGCTCAAAAATGTCTGCTCCAATTTTCATCCATGGAAGCTCTGGAACTGGATGTGGAATAAGTGGCTCCACTTGGTTTCTTGGTTGCATCTGTTGGCACTGTTCACACTTTTCAATCATAGACTCAATATCTCGTGACATTCCAGGCCAGTACAGCACTTTTCTCGCTTGGCTTTTGTGCGCTGTACCCCTTGGTGAGCAATGTGCAGCTTCTCAAGTATCACGTGTTTGAAGTTTTGTGGTATAACAATCTTGTCTCCTACCATGACAATATCCTTGTTAACACTGATGGTGTGTCGCAATGGCCAATAGCTGTGGAGTATTTTGTCCAGACTTTTCCTTTTAGCAGGCCACCCGATCATGTGTCTTTCGCGCACAGCCTGTAGCACACTGTCTGCTGCTACCGCTGCTTTCAGTCTGTTGAGTGTCTCTTCACTCAGTGCTTCTGTGGCCTCTAAAGCGTACACAACTCTTTCATCACTTGATGTGTCCGTTTCGTTATCATGTCATTGGGTGTGTAGTGGCACGTGAAAGTGCGTCGGCTATGTACATGTGTTTGCCAGGTGTGTATGTGACAGTGAGATCATACCTCTGCAGTTGTAACAGCATGCCTTGTAATCTTGCTGGCGCTTCACAGAGCGGCTTGCGCATAATTACTTCAAGCGGCTTGTGATCAGATTGCACTGTCACTGGTCTTCCATAGACATATTGGTGAAATTTTTTGGCAGCAAACACAATGGCTAGTAATTCTTTCTCTATTTGTGCATACCTCTTTTCTGTGTCTGTGAGTGCTCGTGACGCATAGCATACAGGTTGTCCTTCCTGCAGCAGACATGCACCCAGTCCATCTTTTGAAGAGTCAGCTTGTAATGTTAGTGATTTCCTGTGGTCATAAAATCTCAAAACTGGTGCTTGTGTCAGCGTGGACTTCAGTATTTGTACAGCTTTGGTGTGATGTGATTGCCACTGCCACATTGTGTCTTTTTTCAGAAGCTGTCTCAAAGGAGCAGTTAGCGAAGCTTCGTTTGGAATCTACTGTGTCAGAAATTTTGTCATTCCAAGAAGTCGTTGAAGGCTTTGTTTGTCTTCTGGAGTGGGCATATTCACAATAGCTTTGATTTTTGCGTCATCTGCTTTCTGTCCAGCTGCAGTGATGATGTGACCCATGTATTTCACTGTATCCACTTTGAACTGTATCTTGTCCTTGTTAAACTTACATTTGCAGTTATTGCTCTTTCCATCACTTTTTGTAGGATCTCATCATGTTCTTGTTCTGTAGCTGCTGCAATGATCATGTCATCTGCTATGATAAACACACCAGGTATATCACCAAAAAGCTCACAGTTCTTTTGTTGAAAAACCTCACTTGCTGATTTAACTCCAAATGGGAGTCGGAGGAAACGGTACCGACCCCAGGGCGTGTTAAAAGTACAGAGCTTGGAAGGTGGCTCATCCAGTTTGATTTGCCAGTAACCATCTTTTTCATCCAGAATGGTGAAAGATAGATTTTCCAGCTAGTTTACTGAGGACATCCTCATGTGTGGGGAATGGAGTAGTGCTGGCGTTTCACTGCTCGGTTCAGATCACAAGGGTCCAAACACACCCTTAGTGTCCCGTCTTCTTCTGTGTGACGACTAAACTGTTCACCCATTCTGTAGGCTCATTGACAGGTGTAATAACATCTCTGTTTTGTAGATCTTTCAATGTCTGTTTCAGCGGGTCCAATATGGAGAGAGGCACATTACGACATGCGTGTATCACAGGCGTTACATTTGTATCAATGTGTATGTGGTGAACTCCAGGAAACTCACCAAGTCCTGTGAAAACTTCTGCATACTTCTCCAAAAGTTCTTTCTTGGTGGCTGTTGGTTTGGTGGTCTTTGTGGTAAGTGACTCAACTCGTTTCACCAGTTGCAGCTCTTCACATGCTTGTCCACCCAAGATTGACTTATCTGCATGGCTAGTCACAAAAAAGTCAAGTACAGCTCTGTTTTCCTTTACTTCACATTCGAGAGACACCACACCATCTGCGTGTATGCGAGCTCCACCAAAAGCTATGAGTGCAGTCATTGTGGGCTTTAACTGAGGTACTCCATAAAGTATTTTGTAAACTGACATGGGAAGCACATTTGTGTCTGCACCTGTGTCAAGCTTGAAAGTGACTGGCGACCCTTTGATTTTGACAGTCTCTATCCAACTTTTGTTAGTCTCTCTCTTGTCACCGCACAACAGTCCTATGTACAATGTGTAGTGGGGTTGTCCCCTTTCCCCGCTCAAAAGCACCCCGGTGAGCTCCACCCCTGACCCCGCCCTCATAGTTAGGAACTATTTAAATGCACCTGTGGCCAATATGGCACTCTCTTTGCTGCTTGTCTGCTGCTGGACCAGGACCTGGCGTTTTAGGAGTCCTGCTCGGCAAGTGTTGGTCTGGGGGAGTCCAACCCAAGGCAGATCCTTACCAGGGCTGATTACAGGTGGTGGCTAAACCTGCTGCTGTTTTGCACTTTTGTCCCGTTTTGCACCTTGTTTTGTACCTGTTTTGCATTTTGTTTTGTATTTTGTTTTTGTACACTGTTTTGTTTTGCATTTTGTTTTGCTGCGTTCCTTTTTGTTTTTTTCATATTGTCGGGTACTTTTATTAGCAGGTTTAGTAACTGGGTCAAATTTTAATACATTTTGTTTTCTTTCAGCGATGCTGGGTGCCTCCTGGTGGTTGGGCTATAGGCACGTTGGTGAGGTTCCCCACCTTTGCATGTGATTTAGTGCACTGGGATCACAATTTTAGTTTTGTGCACTTTTCATGTTGCTGTGCCGTTTGCTGTGCCCACTGAGGTGAGTATGTGGTAGCACCCCTGGGCACACCCCTGATAGTCTGCTCACCCCCGGTGGCCCCAGCTAGCTTATTTTGGTTTCTGGTAATTTTAAACCCCTTTTTTACTTCTAGGCCTATTTTAATTAGAAATTCAATTTTTAGCTTTTCTTTTGTAATAAAATTTGTCCAGCTTTTAAATTTAAAATGTTATAATAAATATATCTACCCAAATTTAGTTGGTCTTAGTTAATTTCATTTTAGCCATTTGAATTTTTAAACTTTTATTAAATAAATACGATTTTAATCATTCATCACGTCTCTTGTCTCTTAATTCAGGATCTTATTTGTGTGTCTTTTTAACTAAATTTGATTGTGACCCTCGGGAGGGGCCTTAAAGCCCACCCCGTCCCCTCTATGCCACAATCGGATCCACTTCGGTCTCAATGTTGTTCACAGTTTTAGCCATCCTGTAGTTACTGTACTTTACTGCAGTAGATCTACACATCTTTGCAAAATGGTTAGCTTTTTTACACTTGTGACATGTTGTTCCATAGGCGGGACACTGCCTGAGCTCATGTTTATTGCCACACTTAGTACAAACCGTTTGCTTAGTATTACTTGCTTTACTTGTAGGTTTTGCAGGTCGACCGTGTCCTGTTGCTTTTCTTAATGTATCCACTGACATGTCTTGTGTGACTGGAGCCGACTGCATAGCCTGAATCTGTGATTTGGCTACCTCCGCTGATCTGCATATTTCTATTGCTTTGCATAGAGTTAAGTCATTATCACGAAGCAGTCTTTCTTTTAATGTCATGTCATTAATGCTGAAAACCAACTTGTCTCTGATCATGTCGTCTTCATTACGTCCAAACTCAGTCTTTGCTTTTTTGACGGAGTTCTGTGACATATCTGTCCATTGTGATTCCTTCTGGCATTGGATGTGACCAGAACTGATGGCGCTCAAAAACAACGTTTTTTTTTTTTCGCGGGCTACAATAGTTCTTGAATGCTAGCATAATGTCTTCAATTGTTAGCTCGTCTCCGGCAGGGGTAATAGTCAGTGTGTTATATACTTCTAGCGCCTCCTCGCCGATAGTGTGTAGGAGAATGGCTGTTTTAACCTTTTCATCTTTCTCCAACGCACCTGAAGCGACCATGTATAGTTGGAACCTTTGTTCCCATCTGCGCCAAGTCTCAGCCAAATTGCCGTTGAGTAGCAGAGGCGACGGCGGTTTGAATTGCTCCATGCCGTTAGCAACTTTTTTAGCTGTCTGTCCGTCTCCCGCAAGCTTACTGTTGCAGTCTTTGTTCACTCACTTTACACGGCAGCTCGAACTTCTGACACCATGTTGTAGCTTTATGCTATTTGTAGTCTTTGACGTGGGTTATAAGTATATATATAACAGACGACTGGGACGAGGCTGTGGTGCAGGTCCATTGAATCACTTTTAATAACTTGTACCAACTTCAACTGACAACTGTTGTACAACAGCACCACCTATTGGCTGGCGGCGGTTATAGCGCTGAGCGCAATATACCACAAGGACTAAACCAGGACTGAACCAGGACTGAACCAGGACTAAACCAGGACTGACCCAGGACTAAACCAGGACTAAACCAGGACTGAACCAGGACTAAACCAGGACTAAACCAGGACTAAACCAGAACTAAACCAGGACTAAACCAGAACTAAACCAGGGACTAAACCAGAACTAAACCAGGACTAAACCAGGACTGACCCAGGACTGAACCAGGACTGAACCAGAACTAAACCTGGACTAAACCAGGACTAAACCAGGACTGAACCAGGGACTAAACCTGGACTAAACCAGAACTAAACCTGGACTAAACTAGGACTAAACCAGGACTGACCCAGGAACTAAACCAGGACTAAACCAGGACTAAACCTGGACTAAACCTGGACTAAACCTGGACTGAACCAGGACTGAACCAGGACTAAACCAGGACTGAACCAGGACTGAACCAGGACTGAACCAGGACTGAACCAGGACTAAACCAGGACTGAACCAGGACTGAACCTGTCATGATCTGTCATCCCTGCCTGTTCCTGTGTTCTCCTCCCTCCTGCACCTGCTGACTCCGGAGCCGGGCGGAGCCTCCAGCCACTCCCACGCGCACCTGCCTCTCATCAGGCTGATTGCCATCACCTGCCGTGGGGGATAAAGAGAGCTGGAGAGTGCTCCCCGGTGCCAGAACGTCCGTGTACCAAACGTGACTACCTAGCTCCTGTTACTTGTGCTTCCCTGTGTTTGTATCTCGCACTTATTTGGATATTTCTGCCTCCAGACTCCTGCCTCCGGTTTCGCCTGTCAGCCTGTCTTCACCTCGACCCTGCTCCTCACCTGGTATCGTACTGTGCTTCACCTGTTTGTCTACGTGCACTGGATCCTGTTCTACTCACCACTCCCTGCTCGTCACCTCGTTCCCCGACCCGAGAGAGAGAGACTCTGCCACCCTGCACTGTATATATACTCACCACAGAGAAAGAGACTCAATTACACCGCACCTTGTAAATATACTTGCCACTTTGTGAATAAACACTGTTAAACTGCCTCCTGAGTCGTGCGTGTTGGCCCGCCACACCAGACATTATCACAGAACCAGGACTGAACCAGGGACTAAACCAGGGACTAAACCAGGGACTAAACCAGGGACTAAACCTGGACTAAACCTGGACTAAACCAGGACTAAACCAGGACTAAACCTGGACTAAACCAGGACTAAACCAGGACTAAACCTGGACTAAACCTGGACTAAACCTGGACTAAACCTGGACTAAACCGGGACTAAACCGGGACTAAACCGGGACTGAACCAGGACTAAACCAGGACTAAACCTGGACTAAACCAGGTCTAAACCTGGACTAAACCAGGGGCTAAACCAGGACTAAACCAGGGACTAAACCTGGACTAAACCAGAACTAAACCAGAACTGAACCAGGACTGAACCAGGACTGAACCAGGACTGAACCAGGACTTAACCAGGACTAAACCAGGTCTAAACCAGGTCTAAGCCAGTACTAAACCAGGACTAAACCAGGACTAAACCAGGACCAAACCATAACTAAACCTGGACTAAACCAGGACTGAACCAAGACTAAACCAGAACTATTTCAATTCAATTCAATTCAATTTATTTTTGTAGAGCCCAAAATCACGACAGCAGTCGCCTCTTAGGGCTGAACATGAGAGTTGATTAACCAACAGAATTAGAAAATCAACGGTGAACTAAACCTGGACTAAACCTGGACTAAACCTGGACTAAACCTGGACTAAACCTGGACTAAATCAGGACTGAACTAGGACTAAACCAGGACAAAACCAGGACAAAACCAGGACTAAACCTGGACTTAACCAGGACTTAACCAGGACTAAACTAGGACTAAACCAGGTCTAAACCAGGTCTAAGCCAGTACTAAACCAGGACTAAACCAGGACTAAACCAGGTCTAAGCCAGTACTAAAACCAGGACAAAACCAGGACAAAACCAGGACTAAACCAGGACTAAACCTGGACTTAACCAGGACTAAACCAGGACTAAACTAGGACTAAACCAGGTCTAAACCAGGTCTAAGCCAGTACTAAACCAGGACTAAACCAGGTCTAAGCCAGTACTAAACCAGGACAAAACCAGGACAAAACCAGGACTAAACCTGGACTAAACCAGGACCAAACCATAAGTAAACCAGGACTAAACCAGTTCAACGAGTGTCTCAAAACTTGTGAGAGCGTAATTTTCTGATTTGTAAAATGACGTAAAAAGCGTAAAATAATATTTGTAAGTGCAAAAAAAAAAATAAAAAAAAAATCTCCTCCTCACCCTCCGCGGGTGGTCTTTATCCCCTCTTTTTCCCACGCTCGGGACCTCTCTACAGAGGCCTGGGAGCTTGAGGGTTCTGCGCAGTATCTTTGCTGTTCCTAGTACTGCACTTTTCTGGACTGAGATGTCTGATGTTTTCCTGGGATCTGCTGTAGCCACTCCTCCAGTTTGGGGGTCACTGCCCCTAGTGCTCCGATGACCACGGGCACCACTGAGGCCTTCACCTTCCAGGCTTTCTCCAGCTCTTCTTTGAGCCCCTGGTATTTCTCTAGTTTCTCATGCTCCTTTTTTCCTGATGTTCCCATCCCTTGGTACTGCGATGTCCACCACAACGGCTTTGCTCTGTTGTTTATCCACCACCACTATGTCCGGTTGGTTCGCCATCACCATTCTGTCAGTCTGTATCTGGAAGTCCCACAGGATCTTGGCTCGATCATTCTCCACGACCTTTGGGAGGTATTTCCCACCTTGACCTTGGGGTTTCCAGTCCGTACTCTGCACAGATGTTTCTGTACACTATGCCCGCCACTTGGTTATGCCGCTCCATGTTTGCTTTCCCTGCCAGCATCTTACACCCTGCAGTTATGTGCTGGATTGTCTCAGAGGCCTCTTTGCACAGTCTACACCGTGGGTCTTGTCTGGTGTGGTAGATCTGGGCCTCTATCGCTCTTGTGCTCAAGGCCTGCTCCTGTGCAGCCAGGATGAGTGCCTCTATGCTGTCCTTCAGTCCAGCTTTCTCAAGCCATTGGAAGGATTTCTTGATATCAGCCACTTCAGTTATGTTCCGGTGGTACATCCCATGCAGGGGCTTGTCCTTCCATGATGGTTCCTCCAGCTCCTCTTCCTCTGCACTCCACTGTCTGAGACATTCGCTGAGCACGTCATCTGTTGGGGCCTTGTCCTGGATGTACTTGTGGATCTTGGATGTTTCATCCTGGACTGTGGCTCTCACACACTCACTAGTCCTCGGCCTCCTTCCTTACGGCTCGCGTACAATCTCAGGGTGCTGGATTTGGGGTGGAACCCCGCCATGCATGGTCAGGAGCTTTCGTGTCTTAACATCTGTGGTCTGTATCTCCTCCTTTGGCCAGCTTATGATTCCTGCTGGGTATCTGATTACTGGCAGGGCGTAGCTGTTTATTGCCTGGGTCTTATTCTTGCCATTGAGCTGACTCCTTAGGACTTGCCTTACTCGTCTGAGGTATTTGGCCGTGGCTGCTTTCCCTTGTTTCCTCTTCAAGGTTGCCATTTGCTTGTGGGATACCAAGGTACTTGTAACTGTCCTCAATGTCTGCTATTGTCCCTTCTGGGAGTGAGACCCCTTCTGTGTGGACTACCTTCCCTCTCTTTGTCACCATCCGGCTACACTTCTCTAGCCCGAATGACATTCCAATGTCTGTGCTGTAGATCCTAGTGGTGTGGATCAGTGAGTCGATGTCTCGCTCATTCTTACGTACAGCTTGATGTCATCCATGTAGAGGAGGTGACTGACGGTGGCCCCATTCCTGAGTCGGTCCATAGCCAGTGTTGCTGATGATTTGGCTGAGGGGGTTCAGACCTGTGCAGAACAGCAGTGGGGACAGTGCATCTCCTTGGTATATGCCACATTTGATGGTCACTTGTGCAAGTGGCTTGCCATTGGCCTCAAGGGTGGTTTTCCCAAACCTCATCGAGTTTGCAATGAAGGCTCTTAGAGTCCTGTTGATGTTGTACAGCTCCAGACATTCAGTGATCCATGTGTGTGGCATTGAGTTGTGGCCTTTCTTGTAATCAATCCAGGCAGTGCACAGGTTGGTCTTACGGGTTCTGCAGTCTCGGGAGACTGTTCGGTCGACCAGGAGCTGGTGTTTGGCTCCCCTGGTGTCTTTGCCGATGCCCTTCTGTGCTGTGCTCCTGTATTGATCCATGTGCCCATTTATCTTAGCCGCGATGATGCCTGACATGAGCTTCCATGTTGTGGAGAGACAGGTTATTGGGCGATAGTTGGATGGGACTCTACCCTTTGAGGGATCCTTCTGGATCAGGATATATATATATATATAAAAATCTCCTCCTCACCCTCCGCGGGTGGTCTTTATCCCCTCTTTTTCCACGCTCGGGACCTCTACCAGAGGCCTGGGAGCTTGAGGGTTCTGCGCAGTATCTTTGCTGTTCCTAGTACTGCGCTTTTCTGGACTGAGATGTCTGATGTTTTTTCCTGGGATCTGCTGTAGCACTCCTCCAGTTTGGGGGTCACTGCCCCTAGTGCTCCTATATATATGTATATATATTTTTATGTCACCATGACAACAGCACGTGACATGGCGGGTCATTTTCTCGCCATTCAGCTCCATGTAACAGTCTGAAGAGAACTGAAACATTTGAGTCCAAATTAAATGTACAAAATTTACAATTATCGCTCCAAAACACATTCATTACACGTGACAACTTTGTCTTATCAATATGTGTTCTTGTATTTATGCTCACAGTAAATCATTTTTATAAAATGTAACTTACCCTCTGTAGCCTCCTACGTGAGAGCGGAAGTGACGCTACCAAAATAAAACACATGGGAGTAATGCGCATTTCCGGATTTTCAAAATAAAATGTCAAAATGATCAAATTCACATCAATTCAAACGAAACATAAAACACAAATTGGAAATAGTATAAAGAGCATTTTTAACTCTGTTACATGAGGCTCATTCTACGACGGCGTATTATTACGACGTCGTATTATTACGACGGCGTATTATTACGACGGCGTATTATTACGACGGCGTATTATTACGACGTCGTATTATTATGACGGTGTATTATTACGACGTCGTATTACTGCCACTTAAAAAAAAATAAATTCTGTGGGTTCTACGAGAATAACGTAGCATTTCGACATTAAAGACGAGAATACGTCTTACGAGAATAAAGTCGAAGCCAGAAAAAGTTGTAATTTTACGAGAATTAAGTCGTAATTTTATGAGAATAAAGTCATAATTTTGTGAGAATATCGGCTCCTGTGTGAGTGAGTCGACTAGTGCGTTATGGAGAGTTTGGACTCTGGGGTTTATGCACAATCACTTCAGACAGTTCCTCTTCCACAAAAGTCGCAATTTATTCCAAAACCCTACGGTTCCTCTGACGAAACAAACTCAAACATGTGCAGTGTCACTTCAAAGTCCTTAGACTGATGATAGTTTGGTGATGGTGGGATAAAAGACACAGTACTTCATTTCATTTTCATTGTGCGTAAAGCCCAGTTTAAAGTATATCCCAACAAAATACTCCAAACTCTCCATAACACATAATGCACTAGTCTATTCACGCACAGGAGCCAATATTCTCATAAAATTGCGAGTTTATTCTCGTAAAATTACTATTTTATTCTCGTAAAATTGCGTCTTTAATGTCGACTTTATTCTCATAGCGCTCGCAGAATTATTATTTTTAAAGTGGCAGTAATACACCGTTGTAGCCATGTGCCAGGGCTCCACACAGTCAAATATTTTGTCATTTGTTCTGACAGTAACTGTTTCTTTTTGCTAGTGGAGCCACTTAAGAGTTTTATATAAGAAACAGAGTCGTTGTAGAAATGTGCAAAGTTTGGTTTTAGATTGTTATATTTACATTTGTGCAGAATTGATCAAATAATGAACAGATTTATTCTTAGCTACACAGACAGAGACAGTCGAGGCATTTAAAGCTGAACTTGTGATCATGAATGGAACGAGGTCGATTGAAGATACAAATGACTCCCATAATGCATCTGTGACACATTTATGTCACTGTGTGACTGTTATTGTCCAGTGAGGACAGTCAAAGTGAAACATAAAAGTAGAATTAATCGCACAAGAGAAAAAATGCAGAATAATGAAGAAAAAAACATATATAAGTCGCACTGGACGATAAGTCACAACATCTGAGACCAAGAGCAGACATTTTATCTTCAAATCAACTTATAATAAGAAGAATAAAATATGGAAGAACAGGCTGAATATCGGTGCAGCGGCTAATGCTAACGCTAACGCTAATGCTAATGCTAACATCACACATTTATATTTATTGAGCTGAAGCACAGACAGAACTGAACACGTGTCTGGTTTGTTAACGTCAGATATTAACAGTTAATCACAAACTAAAGCAGAAAAAACAACAAGTTTACTCTGGATCTCAGTCCAAAAAAAAATCACTAAATCCACTGAATTCTTCATCCTCGGTGTCGAAGATGAACAACTCCACCAAGTGCAGTATATTTTTGAATAGACTCACCCCTCAGACAACATCTGGTCTGATACTGAGCAGGACATTTGTGATGGTCCAATATCTGACCTCCCATTCCAAGGCCACACAATCAAACATCACCCTTTACATTCTAACAATATCTTCAGCTCAGCCTGGTGGAAGTTTCATAAAATGACTAACTCCACCATAGCATCATCTAACTTCACACCTTTGTGGAACAACACAGACCTCCAACAAAACAAGAACCCCATAAACTTACACCATGGAAAGAGAAAGAATCACACATCTACAGCACAGACGTAAGACAACAGACGGGTTTATGTCACACACGTGGTCCAGAAGTTCAGCATCAGGGAGACACAAAACCTCGAAAAACCACCAAATCACCCCCCACATCTCAAGAATAATAAATATTAAATCAACAAAAAAACAGACAATATTTACAGAATTATCTCACAATCAGACAAAACTACGGCAATACCACTTGAAAAAAAATCATTTTACTCCTACTGACAAAGACGGCTGAAACACGTCGGCTGGTCTAGGTCATTTTTCTACACAGGTCTCGGATGTTTCAGCTCTACTACCGTTCACACTTTAAAGTCGGTATGTGCCGAGCTACATCTCTGCTCCTCCAGAGTTCTGAACAAACTGAAGTTACTGAAGCTCAGTGGAGGGAAGTCCATCGAGGAGACGATTGAACCAGTCGAGTCCTGAGGTGATGAAGCTGTGGATGAGTTTTAGGTGTGGATGACAGTTTCAGATGTAGATGACAGTTTCAGATGTGGATGGACAGTTTCAGATGTGGAGACAGTTTCAGGTGCGGATGACAGTTTCAGATGTGGAGACAGTTTCAGGTGTGGATGACAGTTTCAGTGTGGATGAGTTTCAGGTGTGGATGACAGTTTCAGATGTGGATGGACAGTTTCAGATGTGGAGACAGTTTCAGGTGCGGATGACAGTTTCAGATGTGGAGACAGTTTCAGGTGTGGATGACAGTTTCAGGTGTGGATGACAGTTTCAGGTGTGGATGACAGTTTCAGGTGTGGATGACAGTTTCAGATGTGGATGACAGTTTCAGGTGTGGATGAGAGTTTCAGATGTGGATGACAGTTTCAGGTGTGGATGACAGTTTCTGGTGTAGGTGACAGTTTCAGGTGTGGATGACAGTTTTGGGTGTGGATGACAGTTTCAGGTGTAGATGACAGTTTCAGATGTGGATGACAGTTTCAGATGTAGATGACAGTTTCGGGTGTGGATGACAGTTTCAGGTGTGGATGACAGTTTCAGGTGTGGATGACAGTTTCAGATGTGGATGACAGTTTCAGGTGTGGATGAGAGTTTCAGATGTGGATGACAGTTTCAGGTGTGGATGACAGTTTCAGGTGTGGATGACAGTTTCAGATGTGGATGACAGTTTCAGATGTAGATGACAGTTTCAGATGTGGATGACAGTTTCTGGTGTGGATGACAGTTTCAGGTGTGGATGACAGTTTCAGATGTGGATGACAGTTTCAGGTGTGGATGACAGTTTCTGGTGTAGGTGACAGTTTCAGGTGTGGATGACAGTTTTGGGTGTGGATGACAGTTTCAGGTGTAGATGACAGTTTCAGATGTAGATGACAGTTTCGGGTGTGGATGACAGTTTCAGGTGTGGATGACAGTTTCAGTCCTGGTGATGTGGGGTCTGGAGGAGAGAGTGGGGTTGAAGATGAATCTGCGGTTTCAGATCTGAGATGAGGGAGTGACTATGTGTCAGGATTTGGGTTTATTTTGGGTTCTACTGTGAAGATCCCAGTCTGTCCCTGTGCTCCTGTGCTGTCCTTCCCCCTCCTTTCTGTATCTGAGCCTGGAGCTGGGCGGAGACTCTGGCACCACCCACTACACACCTGCAGCCGATCTGCAATCGAGCCTCCACCTCTGGAGTACAAAGATGCTGAAGATTGTTCCAGAGGCCGCCAGATCGTCAAGTCATCCTCCAGTTTTCTCATCAGTGTTTCCTCCATGATCCCGTTTCTTGGACCCAGCTACCTCCAATCGGTTCATACACCTCAGTCTACCAGCTCCTCCAACCAGCGTTCTTTACATTGAGCTTTGGCGACATCTTGTGGACAAAGGTTGGAATTGCAAATACCAGTGCTCATGCAGGGTACACGCACTCTGGTTTAAATATTGTTTTTTCTTTATTTTTTTCCACATTTTAGACAAACACAGAACAGAACAAATATATAAAGTGAGATATATGGAATTATGTTATAAAGAAAAAAGTGTTTGGTAGAGTTTACTGTTGTTTCTTTGCTAAAGTAGTCAAAAATTAAAGGCAGGAGAAGGCTCTTTGGTTGCTGTGATCTGATGGTGTTTATTCTTAAATCTGTATTTACATGTTCACCACAGTCAGAAGTTCGGTTTCCTTGTCTCAAACAGACCTGAAGTTGTGTTTTGTTTCATTCTCACATGTTTAACACACAAACCTGCAGATTTAGGCCGAGTTCTTCTCTCAAACTGAAAACACTCTGTTCCACCTTGTGATGTCATCATGTAGTGATACAGGAAGTGCTCCACTGTGTTTTTAAACTCCACCTTCACTAGAATCATTTGCATCATTTCAGAGCTGGATGTGTCAAACTTTGAAGTTGCAGTGATTATTTTAACATTTAAACTGCCTCACTCCTCAGTGCAGCAGAGATATTAGAAGGCAAGGCAAGTTTATTTGTATAGCACAATTCGTACACAAGGTAATTCAAAGTGCTTTACAGAATAAGAAAGACATTAAAATCACACAAATCAAACATGAATAATCACAAATAATCATCATAAAATTGACATTAAAACATTAAAACAAAAGAGTGCAGAATAAAAATAAAACCCTCTCAGTCATATGCACAGATAAACAGAACCGTTTTGAGCCTGGATTTAAACATTGTCAAAGTAGAGGCCTGTCTCACATCTTCAGGAAGACTGTTCCAGGTTTTAGCTGCATAAAACTGAAACGCTGATTCCCCATGTTTAGTCCTGACTCTGGGCACCAGCAGGAGGCCGGTCCCTGAAGTCCTCAGAGTGTGAGATGGTTCATGTGGCACTAACATGTCAGAGATGTACTTTGGACCTAAGCCATGAATAGACTTGTTCACAAGCAGAGCTGCTTTAAAGTCTATTCTTTGAGCTACAGGAAGCCAGTGCAGAGACCTGAGCACAGGACTTATGTGCTCGTACTTCCTGGTTCTGGTCAGGACCCGAGCAGCAGTGTTCTATCTGGATGTTCTGTTCTGTCTCGTTTGGAGAGGCCAGTGAGCAGGCCGTTACAGTAGTCTAACCTCCTGGAGACAAATGCATGGATAAGTCTCTCTAAGTCTGGCTTTGACAGTTTACCTTTGATTTTTGACATGTTTTTTAGATGGTAAAAGCTGCAGATGTTATTGATTTGATGTGGCTGTTAAAGTTCAAGTCTGAGTCCATTATTACCCCCAAAATTCTAGCCTGATTTGAAGGTTTTAGAGAAAGAGACTGGAGGTGACTGCTGACACTTTCTCTCTGTTTTCTGTGGGACAAAGATTATAACTTCAGTCTTGTCTGAGTTTAGCTGAAGAAAGTTGTTTTCATCCACACACTGATCTGTTGGATGCAGTGGCAGAGTGAATCCACTGGTCCATATTCACCTGCTGCCAGTGTGACATAGATCTGAGTGTCCTCTGCATAGTTGTGGTAGGACATATTGTTGCTGTGTATTAACTGACATAGCGGCAGCATGTACAGATTGAACAGCAGGGGTCCCAAAATTGACCCCTGGGGCCCCACAGGGACATTTTATCTGAGACACATTTTCCAATTTCAACAAAGAACTCCCTGTTTTCTAGATGGACTTGGACCAGTTTAGTGCAGTAGCTCAGATGCCCTCCCAGTCCTCTAGTCTCTGTAAGAGGATCATGATCCACAGAGTCAAAGGAGACTCAGATCAAACAGGATCAAGACTGAGACTTTGCCTGCATCAGTGTTCAGGCGGATGTCATTTGTCACCTTGATAAGAGCAGTCTCAGTCTGTGGTGGGTCTAAAACCCGACTGGAAAGTATCGAAAGAGTTGTTAATTTGGAGGAAGTTAATAAACTGTTGGTAAACAACTTTTTCGAGGACTTTGCCTAAAAACGGCAGATTTGAGTTTGGTCTGTAATTGTTCAATATTGTGGCATCAGGACTGTTCTTCTTTAGGACAGACTTGATAACCTCAGTTTTCAAAGCTCTTGGGAATGTTCCAGATTGAAGTGACATATTAACTTTACAAACGAGTGACACACACTGAGCTCAGACTTTATAAATGTGACACATGGAGGCAGCATGTAGATGAACTCAGACTGTGACCATCTCTGGGACAGTTTTGTCAGTTACAGGAGCAGAGTGAGTCAGCTCTAAGTGTCGAGGTGGAGCTGGGATGTTATTTGTGATGTTGAATTGATGCATTTTTAATGTCCTGAACCTTGTCATTAAAGAAAACTGCAAACTCATTACACTTAGATGTGGAGATTAGTTCTAACGGCAGTGGAGCTGGAGGTTTGTTAATCTGTTTACTGTTGCAAACAGGACATGAGAGATGCTACTGCAACTTCCAGTAATGTCAGAAAAATCCCTCTCCTTGTTCTACATAAACTGTGGTTGTTCATGTGCATCTTTTCTCTGTAAATCTCATAATGAACCTGGAGCTTTGACTTGCTCCTTTCCCGCTCGGCCCTCCTCTCTTTTCTGTGTCCTGAGTCATTCCTCATGGAGCTTTCTGCTTATCGTTAACCATTTTAACCTTCATCAGGTCAATGGTCCAGAACATTCAAAACACTTGACATCACAGAGTTCAACAAATCATCAATATTAGAACATGAGGCATTTTCAAAGTGAATCATTTCCATGAACAGTGCACATGTTGTATAATTTCTGTGTCTCCTCTAAACAACAGGACCAGCCGCTCATTTGTAAATAACAGACAGGTCAAAGGTCAAAGAAGACACAGAAATGATCAGAGCAACATCCACCACGCTGACATTTAAATATTTAGTCCTTTTGTGATGAGCAGGTCCAGAGTCTCTGTTGTGGCTCCTGACATGAGTCAGATCAAAGGTTTCACAGAACTGACTCTTTAGTGTTTCTGTCAAACACATTATCCACATGTTCATTAAAATCACCTGTAATGACTAAACCATCAAAGTCTGTGCAGACGACTGAAAGTATCTCAGTAAAATCATCAGTAAAACTCAGACAGAGCTGGAGGTTTATATATAACTAAGTCGACTATAGAGGGTGATTGTTTTATCTCCATTTTAAAGGAAACATATTAAAAAGATGAAAACAACCCAAATGACAATCTGTGAGTAATTAAATTATCTCTAAAACACACACACCTCCACCCTTTTTGTTTACTCGTGTTTCAGATTCAAATTTGAAGTTGGGTGGAGTTGATTCCACTAGAATTGCATTACCTGTGTTTCTGTCAAGCCATGTTTCAGTTAAAAACATAAAGTCAAGATTAAAAGAAGATATAAAATCATTAATTAAAAATGATTTGTTACATAAAGATCTGACGTTGAGCACAGCAAGTTTCAGATTAGTTTCAGTCGGGCTGGATGTTTTCTTCTTACAGAGAATGAGAACTAAATGTCTCTGATTGGACAGTCTGTCCTTCTGTTCATCAGTCTGAGGTGTAACTGTAGATACAGCTCCATCAGCCTCAGCCTGATATTATCTTTATCATGACTGAAAGTCCTGGAACAGCAGAGGCCCTGTGTGTCCCAGCTCTGTGATAACAGCTCTGTGGGAGGGCAGGGAGGGGTGAGCAGGGGGGAGTTTGGGTGAGGGACCAGGTGAAAGACGAGGGGGGATAGGTGGGTACAGGGAAGAGTTCAGCATAGTAACTCTTGACTGCACTATATTGGGAGTGAGGGGAGTGAGGGGAGTCATCTTAATTCCTGATCTGATGAGGCTTTTTAGATGGTTGGGAAGGGCCAAGGGTGAAGGTGGGGAGGAAAAGGAGAGTGAGGAGTCCCTAGAGGGAGTAGATGTAGCAAAGGGGACCCAGGGCTGGTCTGTGGGCAGAGGAGGTGATGTGGGTGCTGCTGGGACTGAAACCTCTGTTGGGGCTGTCACAGACAGGTTCAAGGCCTGTGACGAGGGGCCTGGGGGAAGTGACGTTGGAGATGGATCTTTCACTTGGGAGGGTGGTGCTGCTGCTGACTTGTTCTCTGGGGGAGGTGGTGGTGCTGCTGAATCCCTCGCTGGGGGAGATGGTTGTGGTGCTGGTGGTGCTGACACATTGGCTTTGTCTCTGGCTGGCGCCGCAGGAATGTTTCTCTCATTCCTCTTTTCTCTCACTGGCCCTCTCACTAGAAACTGACGCACCCCCAACTGACCCCAACTACCCAACCTGAAAATACCCCCCCTTTAATACCCCATAGAAGTCAAATACCTCGTCTTTAGGGGAGAAACTACAGAAAAAACAGTTCACCTTTATCGTCTGGTCCAAAACAGTTTGGACCAAAGTAAAGAAGTAGAACTCTACATGTTCTTTCCCGTCGTCATTTACTGTGTTTTGTGTCGTTATTTGATTCAAAGTCAAAGTTAAACTGTTACATTTAAGCTCCATTTTGTTTTATTTCTCTTACATATCTGTTGTTCTCATTGTTCTGTCTCATCGTGGGACAAATACAGTTTCTCTTGTGTTTTGTTCATCGTCTCGTCTCTTTCACCAGAGTCACAGAGGAATCTTCTTCAATCAGTCCAAACCCAGAGAACAGAGGCTCAGAGAAGGACGAGGAGAAGGTCCAGAGGTGGAACAGTCCATCAGAGGAGACGTCATAGAAGGACAGAGCTCCAGCCTCAGAGTCCAGGAACACGCCCACTCTGCCAGAGGACACGCCCCCTTCATCAGAGGACACACCCCCTTCATCAGAGGACACGCCCCCTTCACCAGAGGACACACCCCCTTCATCATAGGACACGCCCACTCTCACTGAGCGACAGGAGAGGGGGAGGACTGTCTCGTTTCTGTTGTGACAGACATAGTACACTCCATTACTGATCCACAGACTCCAGGACTGATCACTGTTCCCAAACAGACTCTCCCGTCCGCTCCGTCTGATTCCTCTGTAACTCACTGCTATATCAACATCTCCGCTCCAGTCCACCTCCCAGTAACAGCGCCCCCTCAGGCCAGTGCAGCTCAGGACCTGAGGGCAGTCTGTGAACCTGTCGTCATGATGTGGATCCTCCTGCTCCTCCTTCACTCGTGTCACAGTCTGATTGTCCTCAGACAGAAGCAGACGTCTGTGAGCTGTGTTTGGGTCCAGAGAGAACTCACAGGAGTCTGAAACACAAAACATTTCATCTTATTATTTTGTTCTAATTGTTTGTACGTTTAGTGGGATCGTACCTGTCATGAAGACTATTTAACTCAGTCTTTCACCAGCGACGTTTGTGAGCAAAAGTAAAACTAGATGTATTTGAAATATAATAAACATATTTATATTGTGTAAATGAGGTGAGTGTGGCCCTTGTTTACAGTTTGTTGCTAGGTAACAGTTATGGAATTACCTCGACACGTCACATCTGCTGCTCACGTCCAAGAGAAAAGAGAAACTTCACCAGAACTAGAGACGTGACGTTTGAACGAGTCGACTCTTTTGAACGAGTCGACTCTTTTGGACGGGTCGGCTCTTTTGGACGAGTCGGCTCTTTTGGACGAGTCGGCTCTTTTGGACGAGTCGGCTCTTTTGGACGAGTCTGCTCTTTTGGACGAGTCGGCTCTTTGGGACGAGTCAGCTCTTATTTCTTTCTAGTTTTTCTGCATTTTACACACACACACACAAACACAGACACTTTGTGTTTGTGTTTAAAGTGGGCCAGAGAGTGTTTAAAGTGGGCCAGAGAGTGTTTAAAATGGGCCAGAGAGTGTTCAAAGTGGACCAGAGAGTGTTTAAAGTGGACCAGAGAGTGTTTAAAGTGGGCCAGAGTGTTTAAAGTGGACCAGAGAGTGTTCAAAGTGGACCAGAGAGGTTTTAAAGTGGGCCAGAGTGTGTTTTAAAGTGGACCAGAGAGTGTTTAAAGTGGACCAGAGAGTGTTTAAAGTGGGCCAGAGAGTGATTAAAGTGGGCCAGAGAGTGTTTAAAGTGGACCAGAGAGTGTTTAAAGTGGGCCAGAGAGTGTTTAAAGCGGGCCAGAGAGTGTTTAAAGTGGGCCAGAGAGTGTTTAAAGTGGACCAGAGAGTGTTTAAAGTGGGCCAGAGTGTTTAAAGTGGACCAGAGAGTGTTTAAAGTGGACCAGAGAGTGTTTAAAGTGGGCCAGAGAGTGTTTAAAGCGGGCCAGAGAGTGTTTAAAGTGGGCCAGAGAGTGTTTAAAGTGGACCAGAGAATGTTTATAGTGGGCCAGAGAGTGTTTAAAGTGGGCCAGAGAGTGTTTAAAGTGGACCAGAGAATGTTTATAGTGGGCCAGAGAGTGTTTAAAGTGGACCAGAGAGTGTTTAAAGTGGACCAGAGAGTGTTTAAAGTGGACCAGAGAATGTTTAAAGTGGACCAGATTGTTTAAAGTGGACCAGAGAGTGTTTAAAGTGGACCAGAGAGTTGCAGATCAGAAGTTTGTTTAGAGAAATATATTTTCTTATAATTTGACCAAAAACAGACACAAGTCCCAGGATTTAGCTGCACCTCCTCAACTCGCCTGGTTATGAAATATAATCCAAACTCACATTCAAATTTAACAAAGTTTCTTTACCAAAAATGAAAAATAAATGATTTAAATGTTTTTCTCAATATTTGTGAGTCTGAACAGTTTCAAATGAAGGTAATTTATCAAGTAATGATCCAACAGTAAAATGAGACTTTAGTTTATAGTTGAACCAAACCTAAACGATACAAGATTAAAGTTTATGGAGTTAATGTTTAAAGTGGCTCAGTTTGATTGAACTTTTATTACATTAGATCAAACTGAAATTTAAATAAACTATTGAAATTTTATCTTTTGATTTATTTTTAGATTTTTAAAAATTTAGGATATTTTAAATATTGATACTGACTTTTTGACACAAAACTATTCACACATTTTGAGGTAAAAACAAAAAACTTTCTCATGCAAATTTTGAAAATATTTTTGTTTTGTCTTAAGTGGATGTGAAGTGTGTCTGTGGTCTGTCATGTCTGGGTGGGCGTGGTCTTGATGTGAGGCGGGTCTGTCGTGTCTGGGTGGGCGTGGTCTGGTCTAAACATGGCTGCTGCGTCACTGAGAAACATGAACTAAAACCAACTGCGTCTGAAACTGCTCTGTGGCTCCTCCTCCTCTGGTCACATGACAAACTGCTCTGTGGCTCCTCCTCCTCTGGTCACATGACAAACTGCTCTGTGGCTCCTCCTCCTCTGGTCACATGACAAACTGCTCTGTGGCTCCTCCTCCTCTGGTCACATGACAAACTGCTCTGTGGCTCCTCCTCCTCTGGTCACATGACAAACTGCTCTGTGGCTCCTCCTCCTCTGGTCACATGACAAACTGCTCTGTGGCTCCTCCTCTCTCTGGTCACATGACAAACTGCTCTGTGGCTCCTCTCTCCTCTGGTCACATGACAAACTGCTCTGTGGCTCCTCCTCCTCTGGTCACATGACAAACTGCTCTGTGGCTCCTCCTCCTCTGGTCACATGACAAACTGCTCTGTGGCTCCTCCTCCTCTGGTCACATGACAAATGAATGACCTGAGTCAAAGCCTTCAACACCTGCTCTGCTCCTGTAAAGCCCCATCCAACTGTCTCTGCTGCTGCGTTTGGGCTGTGTTTGCCTGGGCCTGACTGGCACCTGCTCTGACCCACTCCACTTCAATATTTTGTTCTTAACCACATTTACAAGTTTATTTATATTTATTTTTAAACATTTTTGCTCCATTCCTGAAAACAACCGGCTGTAAATGTATTATTTTTTTATTGTTAATCTTCCTACAAGAATCTTTCCAACAACCTGGGCTTTACCACAGCCCCATGTATTGACCATATCTACACTAATGTTCCAGAGTCTGTAAAGACATTAAGTCAGTACCTGTTGGATTCAGCTCCATAAACTCATGGCAGTCACAAAGAGAGTTAAAGTCCCTAAAGTGAAGGCACATTTGAAATACAAAAGGTTTTATAAAGCATGTGCTAGTGATAATATTGTGAGAGAAGTGAGTGAGGTTGATTGAATGATGTGTATAAGAGACACAAAGTCAAGGTTTCTTTAGACGCTTTTATGAGCTCACTTTTGGGTATTGTAGACAAATATGCACCAGTGAAAAAGGAAACAAACAGAAGCAAAGCTGAGTGGACTGACTTAACACTGAAGAATATGATGAAGCTCAGGGATGAAGCTAAAGAAGAGGCAGTAAAATCAGCCTTATTAGAAGACAAGTTAATCTATCACAAGAAAAGAGAAAACTATAGAGACAAAAGTGACAAAACATGATGGAAAAAAGCTCTGGAGCCTCCGACATGAAATAATGGAGAGAAACAGAAATCCATGTCCTTCATTTGTGGAGTCAGACAGTGGTTTAGAACAAATCTCAAAGATATTCAACATTATTTTAAGAACTATTTTATAAATAAAGAGTTTGTGAAAAATAGATGTTAATTGTCCTGGAGCCATGAAGACGAGCTGACTGCACTGCTTTCAGCTCACGGGCTCCACATAAATAAACAAATGAACTCGTTCACAAGCTGCATTTACATGAGCCGTGATGACACAGTAACAACTGTTTGTGAGGAAAGATCATCATTATTAGAAACTCACCACTTTAACAACATAATATAATCAAAACAGAATCAAGAGGATCAAGTTGTTTCTGGAGATGAAGGTCGAAGATGTGTCTTTGAGAGTCGTTAAACATAATAAATATAATGTTATGAGCTGTTATAAGAACTTTACTGTGTGAATGAAATAAAAGACTCACACTTCCTCAGACCTGGGACCATCCAGCGCTCTCCAGCAGGATCCAGCCTGAAACACACAAGTCCAGTTTAGACCAGGACTAGGACCAGACCAGGACCAGACCAGGACCAGACCAGGACCAGGACCAGACCAGGACCAGAGACCAGGACCAGACCAGGACCAGACCAGACCAGACCAGAACCAGACCAGGACCAGACCAGGACCAGACCAGGACCAAACCAGGACCAGACCAGGACCAGACCAGAACCAGACCAGGACCAGACCAGGACCAGACCAGGACCAGGACCAGGACCAGACCAGACCAGACCAGACCAGGACCAGACCAGGACCAAACCAGGACCAGACCAGGACCAGACCAGGACCAGACCAGGACCAGACCAGAACCAGACCAGACCAGACCAGACCAGGACCAGACCAGGACCAGGACCAGGACCAGACCAGGACCAGACCAGACCAGACCAGACCAGACCAGACCAGGACCAGACCAGACCAGACCAGACCAGACCAGACCAGGACCAGACCAGACCAGACCAGGACCAGACCAGACCCAGACCAGACCAGACCCAGACCAGGACCAGACCAGGACCAGACCAGACCCAGGACCAGGACCAGACCAGACCAGACCAGACCAGACCAGACCAGATCAGGACCAGACCAGGACCAGACCAGGACCAGACCAGGACCAGACCAGGACCAGACCAGACCAGACCAGACCAGAACCAGACCAGGACCAGACCAGGACCAGACCAGGACCAGGACCAGGACCAGACCAGACCAGACCAGGACCAGACCAGGACCAAACCAGGACCAGACCAGGACCAGACCAGACCAGAACCAGACCAGGACCAGACCAGGACCAGACCAGGACCAGGACCAGGACCAGGACCAGACCAGGACCAGACCAGGACCAGACCAGGACCAGGACCAGGACCAGACCAGACCAGACCAGACAGACCAGACCAGGACCAGACCAGGACCAGACCAGGACAGGACCAGGACAGGACCAGACCAGGACCAGACCAGACCAGGACCAGACCAGACCAGGACCAGACCAGACCAGACCAGGACCAGACCAGGACCAGACCAGGACCAGACCAGGACCAGACCAGGACCAGACCAGGACCAGACCAGGACCAGGACCAGGACCAGACCAGGACCAGGACCAGGACCAGACCAGACCAGGACCAGACCAGGACCAGACCAGGACAGGACCAGGACCAGGACCAGGACCAAGACCAGACCAGACCAGACCAGACCAGACCAGGACCAGACCAGACCAGGACCAGGACCAGACCAGGACCAGACCAGGACCAGACCAGGACCAGACCCAGACCAGACCAGGACCAGGAGGACCAGACCAGGACCAGACCAGACCAGACCAGACCAGGACCAGGACCAGACCAGGACCAGGACCAGGACCAGGACCAGGACCAGACCAGACCAGACCAGACCAGAGACCCCAGACCAGACCAGACCAGACCAGGACCAGACCAGGACCAGACCAGACCAGACCAGGACCAGACCAGACCAGACCAGACCAGACCAGACCAGGACCAGGACCAGGACCAGGACCAGGACCAGGACCAGACCAGACCAGGACCAGACCAGACCAGACCAGACCAGGACCAGACCAGACCAGACCAGGACCAGACCAGACCAGACCAGACCAGACCAGACAGACCAGGACCAGACCAGGACCAGACCAGGACCAGGACCAGACCCAGACCAGACCAGACCAGACCAGGACCAGGACCAAACCAGGACCAGACCAGGACCAGACCAGACCCAGAGACCAGACCAGGACCAGACCAGGACCAGACCAGGACCAGGACCAGGACCAGACCAGGACCAGACCAGGACCAGACCAGGACCAGGACAGGACCAGGACCAGGACCAGGACCAGGACCAGACCAGGACCAGGACCAGACCAGGACAGACCAGGACCAGGACCAGGACCAGACCAGACCAGGACCAGGACCACCAGGACCAGACCAGGACCAGGACCCAGGACCAGACCAGACCAGGACCAGACCAGGACCAGACCAGGACCAGACCAGACCAGACCAGGACCAGACCAGACCACCAGACCAGGACCAGACCAGACCAGGACCAGGACCAGAGACCAGACCAGACCAGACCAGACCAGGACCAGACCAGGACCAGGACCAGGACCAGGACCAGACCAGGACCAGACCAGGACCAGACCAGACCCAGACCAGACCAGGACCAGGACCAGGACCAGGACCAGGACCAGGACCAGGACCAGACCAGGACCAGACCAGACCAGACCAGACCAGACCAGACCAGACCAGGACCCAGACCATGACCAGACCAGACCAGACCAGACCAGACCAGACCAGACCAGACCAGACCAGGACCAGACCCAGGACCAGACCAGGACCAGACCAGACCAGACCAGACCAGACCAGACCAGGACCAGACCAGACCAGACCAGGACCAGACCAGACCAGACAGGACCAGACCAGACCAGACCAGGACAAGACCAGACCAGACCAGACCAGACCAGAGACCAGACCAGGACCAAGGACCAGGACCAGACCAGGACCAGGACCAGGACCAGACCAGACCAGACCAGACCAGACCAGACCAGGACCAGACCAGGACCAGACCAGGACCAGACCAGACCAGACCAGACCAGGACCAGACCAGGACCAGACCAGGACCAGACCAGACCAGGACCAGGACCAGACCAGGACCAGACCAGGACCAGACCAGACCAGACCAGACCAGACCCAGACCAGGACCAGACCAGACCCAGACCAGGACCAGAGGACCAACCAGACCAGACCAGACCAGACCAGGACCAGACCCAGACCAGGACCAGACCAGACCAGGACCAGACCAGGACCAGACAGACCAGACCCAGACCAGGACCAGACCAGGACCAGACCAGGACCAGACCAGACCAGACCAGGACCAGGACCAGACCAGGACCAGGACCAGACCCAGACCAGGACCAGACCAGGACCAGACCAGACCAGGACCAGACAGACCAGACCAGACCAGACCAGACCCAGACCAGACCAGGACCAGACCAGGACCAGACCAGGACCAGACCAGGACCAGACCAGACCAGACAGACCAGACCAGGACCAGACCAGACCAGACCAGACCAGACCAGGACCAGACCAGACCAGGACCAGACCAGACCAGACCAGACCAGACCCAGACCAGGACCAGGACCAGGACCAGACCAGGACCAGGACCAGGACCAGACCAGACCAGACCAGGACCAGACCAGACCAGACCAGACCAGGACCAGACCAGGACCAGACCAGGACCAGGACCAGACCAGACCAGGACCAGACCAGAACCAGACCAGGACCAGGACCAGGACCAGGACCAGACCCAGGACCAGACCAGGACAGACCAGGACCAGACCAGACCAGACCAGACCAGACCAGGACCAGACCAGGACCAGACCAGACCAGACCAGGACCAGACCAGACCAGAACCAGACCAGGACCAGACCAGGACCAGACCAGACCAGACCAGGACCAGACCAGACAGACCAGACCAGACCAGGACCAGACCAGACCAGACCAGGACCAGACCAGACCAGAGACCAGGACCAGACCAGACCAGACCAGACCAGACCAGGACCAGGACCAGGACCAGACCAGGACCCAGACCAGACCAGACCAGACCACCAGACCAGGACCAGGACCAGACCAGGACCAGACCAGACCCAGGACCAGACCAGACCAGGACCAGACCAGACCAGACCAGACCAGACCAGGACCAGGACCAGGACCAGACCAGACCAGACCAGACCAGGACCAGACCAGACCAGACCAGACCAGACCAGGACCAGGACCAGACCAGAGACCAGACCAGGACCAGACCAGACCAGAGACCAGGACCAGACCAGACCAGGACCAGGACCAGGACCAGGACCAGACCAGGACCAGACCAGGACCAGACCAGGACCAGACCAGGACCAGACCAGACCAGGACCAGACCAGGACCAGACCAGGACCAGACCACCAGACCAGGACCAGGACCAGGACCAGACCAGACCAGACCAGGACCAGACCAGGACCAGACCAGGACCAGACCAGGACCAGACCAGGACCAGACCAGGACCAGACCAGACCAGGACCAGGACCAGGACCAGACCAGGACCAGACCAGGACCAGGACCAGACCAGGACCAGACCAGGACCAGGACCAGACCAGGACCAGACCAGGACCAGACCAGGACCAGACCAGGACCAGACCCAGACCAGACCAGACCAGACCCAGACCAGGACCAGGACCAGGACCAGGACCAGGACCAGGACCAGACCCAGGACCAGACCAGGACCAGGACCAGACCAGACCAGACCAGACCAGGACCAGACCAGGACCAGACCAGGACCAGACCAGACCAGACCAGGACCAGACCCAGGACCAGACCAGGACCAGACCCAGGACCAGGACCAGGACCAGGACCAGGACCAGACCAGACCAGGACCAGACCAGGACCAGACCAGGACCAGACCAGGACCAGGACCAGGACCAGACCAGGACCAGACCAGACCAGACCAGGACCAGACCAGGACCAGACCAGGACCAGGACCAGGACCAGACCAGGACCAGGACCAGGACCAGGACCAGACCAGACAGGACCAGGACCAGACCAGACCAGGACCAGACCAGACCAGGACCAGACCCAGACCAGACCAGGACCAGACCAGGACCAGACCAGGACCAGACCAGGACCAGACCCAGGACCAGACCAGACCAGGACCAGGACCAGGACCAGGACCAGACCAGACCAGGACCAGACCAGGACCAGACCAGACCAGACCAGACCAGGACCAGGACCAGGACCAGACCAGACCAGGACCAGACCAGGACCAGGACCAGGACCAGACCAGGACCAGACCAGGACCAGACCAGGACCAGACCAGACCAGGACCAGGACCAGACCAGGACCAGACCAGGACCAGACCAGGACCAGGACCAGGACCAGGACCAGACCAGACCAGGACCAGACCAGGACCAGACCAGGGACCAGGACCAGACCAGACCAGGACCAGACCAGGACCAGACCAGACCAACAGAGGAGGGGCAGTCTCACCTGACAGACAGCAGGGGCGCGCTGGTCCTGTAGAGCGGTCAGGAGCTCGGCTGAGGGTCCTGGATGGTTGTAGCTCAGGTCTAACTCTCTCAGGTGGGAGGGGGCGGAGCTCAGAGCTGAGGCCAGAGCAGCTCCGCCCCTCTGTGAGACCAGACATCCAGACAACCTAAAGACAAAGACACAGCATTACACTCATGTGGACACACAGGGAGCAGAGTGCGTCATGGGAGCGTCTCACCTGAGCGTCTCCAGTCTCTGCAGGGGGCGCTCTTCAGTCCAGAACACACAGCAGCTCCACTCCTGAGTCCTGGAGGTCATTGTGACTGAGATCCAGGTGTGTGAGACTGGAGGAGCTGAGGACTGAGGCCAGAGGACCACAGCTGTGAGGGGACAGTTCACAGAGGGACAACCTGAGGAGACAGAGGGACATTAGAGACTAGATTTCCTGTATTCTGGTGAGTTTTAGATGTTCTCTCTTGCATGAAGTGGTTTTATTGTTGGTGCCAACAGCAAAAGGTGAAAAAACCTCAGCGCTCAGAGAAGTGACTGCAGGGAAAAGGACTGATGTAAAGTTTGTGCAGATCTCTGAACGGAGAGAAGGGACAGAATGACAGTGGGACTGATGTCTGCTGTGCATCAACTGGAGAGAATAAACACAGAGAAATGAGGCACAGAATGGTGTTGGGACATGAGGCCGTCCACGGGGACATAAATATCAGAGGGGACACGTCCACACTGGTCCTATGTAAAGCCTCTGAATCGAAGATCAACAGACTTGTTTCTTTATGTCGTTTTAGATCAATATGAGGTTTAAAAAGAACAAAATATAAAACAAAGATCCAGGGGTTTCATAGGTTAAAACTAAAGAGACAAAAGCTCAACACGTCGTCTTTAAGACCAGGTCTTTATTGACCCGTCTCACCTGAGTGTCTCCAGTCTGCGGGGGGCGCTCTTCAGTCCAGAACACAGCAGCTCCACTCCTGAGTCCTGGAGGTCATTGTGACTGAGATCCAGGTGTGTGAGACTGGAGGAGCTGAGGACTGAGGCCAGAGGACCACAGCTGTGAGGGGACAGTCCACAGCCACAAAGACTGAGGACAGAGAGGGACATTAGAGACTAGAACCACCACACAAGAGTTTAAGAATAATAAACTTTACAGACCTCTCAAAGTGCTACACTGCTGTCATTATTCATTCACTCCACACTCGGTGTAAACTACTATTGTAGCCACAGCTGCCCTGGGGCAGACTGACAGAAGTGAGGCTGCCAATCTGCACCATCAGCCCCACAACAATCACTCACACACCACTTTCACACTAGACAAGGTGGGTGGGTCTTGCCTAAGGACACAACGACAGAACTTGGCCCGAGCAGGAATCGATCCTCTGACCACTGCTCTGACCACTGAGCCACTGTCCCCCCAAAATAAAGTTTAAATACAGTGTGGACTCACAGGGCTTTGGTGCAGCTCTGACCACCGGCAGCAGACACAGGAGAGCTGTCTCTGAGGCCTCGTATTTCCTCAGGTCAAACTCCTCCAGGTCTGAGTCTGAGGACAGTAAGAGGAAGGACACAGCCGACCACTGTGCAGGAGACATGTCATTATCAGAGAGGTCTCCTTCTCTCATGTACTCCTGTATCTCCTTCACAGACTGAGGTCGTTCATCTCGTTCAGACAGTGGAGCAGGTTTAATTTTCTCTCTGCAGACAGACCCTCATCATTCAGCTTCTCTTTGATGTACTTTACTGTCTCCTGATTGGTCCGGTCACTTCCTGTGTGAGTCAGTAGACCCTGCAGCAGCCTCTGATTGGTCGGCAGAGACAGCCCCAGGAGGAAGCGCAGGAACAGGTCCAGGTGTCCGTTTGGACTCTGTAAGGCCTGGTCCACAGCAGCAGCGGTAGAAGGCCTCAGGGTCTGGTGTCACAGAAGATTCTTGTGTTTTAAACTGTCTCTTCTTTTTCTTGTGTGTTTTAGACTAAAAGGGTGGTTTAACAACCAGCAGGTTCTCTCCAGAGCTGAAGAAGGTGAGATGGACGTGAAGAGCAGCCAGAAACTCCTGCACACTCAGATGGATGAAGCAGTAGACCTTGTCCTGGTACAGGCCTGGCTCCTCTTTAAAGACCTGTGTGAACACTCCAGAGTACACTGAGGCCGCTGCAGCAGCGTCCAGCCCACACTCGCTCAGGTCACACTCGTAGAAGATCAGGTTTCCTTTCTGCAGCTGCTCAAAGGCCAGTTTTCCAGAGACTGCACCATCTCCTGGTCTCTGGAGTCCAGTGAAGGTCCTCCCCTGATCCCTGGTGATACTTGATGTTCTGGACTTTGACCTGCACCACCAGGAAGTGGACGTACATCTGTGTGAGAGTCCGGGGCAGCTCTGGTTCCTCTGTTTGTTCCAGAAGCTTCTGTAGAACTGTGGAGAGGATCCAGCAGAAGATCGGGATGTGACTCATGATGTGGAGGCTGCGGATGCTCTTGATGTGGGAGATGACGGCTGTGGCCTGGTCTCTGAACCTCTTCATGAAGTACTGCTCCTTCTGCGGGTCGGTGAACCCTCGCACCTCTGTCACCATGGAGACGCACTCAGCAGGGATCTGATTGGCTGCGGCGGGGCGTGTGGTTATCCAGAGGCGAGCGGAGGGGCAGCAGCCTCCCCCTGATGAGGTTTACCAGCAGCACATGCACTGAGGCGGACTCTGTGGGGTCGGACAGGACTCGGGTTCTGCTGAAGTCCAGAGGAAGTCTGCACTCGTCCAGACCGTCAAAGATGAAGAGCACCTGGAGCTGTTGGAAGCTGCAGAGATCTTTGGATGGACTGAAGAAGTGGTGCAGCAGTCCCACCAGGCTGAACTGTGTGTCTCTGAGCACATTGAGCTCTCTGAAAGTGAACGGGAACAGCAGCTGGAGGTCCTGGTGGGCGTGGCCTTCAGCCCAGTCCAGACTGAACTTCTGAGTCAGCACTGTTTTCCCCACGCCGGCCACGCCCTTTGTCAGCACCACTCTGATTGGCTCTGGTGAATGTGGGCGGGGTTTAAAGATGTCTTCACATGTGATGGTGGTCTCTGGAGCGGCCGGTCTCCTGGACGCGGTCTCCATGTGTCTGACCTCATGTTCCTGGTTGACCTCTGAGGCTCCGCCCTCTGTGATGTAGAGCTCTGTGTGTAGATCTGGGTCAGGGGGGCGGAGTCTCCTGCTTTAGCCACGCCCTCAAACACACGGCTGAACCTCTGCTTCAGATCAGATTTCAGTTTGTCTCTGCAAACCCCAACTTTACTCCCTTTAAAGACAGAAGAGTTATAAATGTTAAACATGTGTAATAATTCATATGGGAGGGCATCTGACACAGGGGACACAGGAGGATGGGAGGGCATCTGGAGGTTCTTACTGTTGAACAGACGCTGGGCCAGATGCTCCTGGTCCATCCTCTTCAGGAAGTCCAGGGTGATGTTCAGAACCTCTGCTCTCTCCTCCTCCCTCACTCTCGGAGCATTCTGGGTAATCTGAGGCCAGGAGCCTGTGGAGCCTCTGGAGCTGCTGTTGGACAAACCTCAGGACCTGCTCCTCCAGACGCTGGAACAGAACAATAAGAGAAGAGTTTTAGTCAAAGAGAGTACCTGAGGAGCACCCCCCAGAACCCCACACATGCTGCGCTCGTGGGGTACTCACCCTGAATATGGCATCCAGCTGCTCCTTTGGGCCTGGCTCCCTGTCAAACAATAAATGCATCATCATCATTTATTTGTTCCAGACTCATGGTCCATAAAGAACACAATAAGACAAGAGAGTCAAACTGGGTTATAAAGACGCTCAGTGTTTCATAAAGAGCAGTGGTTCTGCACAGCACTAAACCTGGGACCAGCATCACCACCACAGAGTTCACACAGTCGCTCAGGACACACATGAATGTAAACATCAGGTTTGTCATGAGCCTGAAAAGTGTTCACCCCAGCCTGACACAACAGGAGACTGGCACTACTGGCCCTGGGCTTTTCCAGCAGCATTCTGAGGGCATCAGTAGAAGATCCTTTGAGCTTTTGCAGTGTGGCCTTCTTATATTTGCACCACAGTGGGGCTGTATACAAGGTGTACAGGAGGTCCACACACAGAGACAGTGAACAGGAGAGTCCCACAGCTCTGAGCAGGGACCAGCTGCCTTTGGGACAATTTACATCATCAGGTCTGATGGACAAAGACTTGAGCCTCTGCTCAGGTCTAAAGACGATGGTGCTGCTGGTCAAATATGTTAGAAAGGCTGAGCTTTGGATAAATGTAGTTGAAAAAAGTCAAATCCATAATCTCCTGTAGGACAGTTGTTTCACTCTGATGGTGTTTTCAGGACAGTCCTGGTTCAGAACAGCTGATTCTCTGAGACCTCTCTTCAATCTGTAGAAGACCCTGTGGTCCTGTCCCACCTGAACTCATCTGTCTCACACTGAGAGTAGCTCCATTCAAACACAGGATCACTGTTTGCACTGATGAAGGACGAGCAGCAGGTGGCGCTGTCCTGAGAACATGTTCAGAGCTCTGGATTCAGCAGGTCTTACCTCTGGTCTTCAGGAGGAGCCTCTCTAAAGTGAAGAGGAATGCCTTTGGAGCGATCACTTTTCAGAGACACAGAGCTGGGAGCAGGTCTGGGTTTAGACCCGGGGCCAGGTCCAGGTGGGTCCATGTTGTAGCTGCTGGAATCAGAAGAGTCACTTTGAACAGAACAAACAGAGATGTCTCCTGTTTAGAAGATTTATTTAGTTTTAAAAAGCAAAAACAGAACATGGCTTCAAGAGTAATTTCATGAACAAAAACATTTGTATCCCATTCCTCTAATTTTGTTTTGTATTTTTTTTAAACCCTGGGAATGTGCAGTTTGGAAAAACATTTGATCTTTTGGCTTTATATTTTGTACAGATAAAATGATTTCAAACATTTTTCCAAACTGCACCAGATACTTTATTGAGCAGGTTTTGGACAAACTTCATTTTTGAGATTGGTTCCATCAAATGTCGTCTTGGAATATAAACTGTGTAAGTGATAAATGGGTGGATGACGTTGATCTGAAGGCGTCTGGTTAGATAAGTGTCTGACTTGCTGTGATGTCACGACTGCGTCGTGAACGTGTTATGTCATGAAGCTCCCACAGACAAAACTTCAAAACTCTCCACACTGAAAGTTGTGTTTTTACAAATGTTAAATGTGTCAATACTGAGCTGCAGGGGATATTTGAATAAAACAGACTGTGTCGTGGACTATTTCATAGCTTTTTACTTCATAAAAGTATTACATCATGACCTTTAACCCGTCAGGACTCTTGAGAAGTCATTTACGTTCTCATCATCCCCTCCTGACGTCCGGTGATGGCTGGACTCTAGATCTTCTTGCCTGAATGGACGGCTCGCTGAGTGGGCTCTGGCCCTACAGACTTGAACTGGATGCGCCTTAGTCCTGGACACATCTATAGCCTGTCCGTCCATGGGAGTGGATCTCTCCTTCACTGTGGTTCTCCTCGAGGTTTCTCCTTTTCCCACTGGGTTTTTGGAGTTTTTCCTTGCCGAGAAGGAGGGTCTAAGGTTAGGTCTAAGT
The DNA here is from genome assembly GCA_019594935.1 of Periophthalmus modestus. Lineage (NCBI taxonomy): Eukaryota > Metazoa > Chordata > Actinopteri > Gobiiformes > Gobiidae > Periophthalmus > Periophthalmus modestus. The sequence goes on along the minus strand of JAIEZT010000003.1, from coordinate 90,386 downwards.
TATCCATTGCTTGTTTTCTGTTGATTAATTTGCTTGTCTGTTTCTATTTCATTGTTGATTTTCTAATTCTGTTGGTTAATCAACTCCATGTTCAGCCCTAAGAGGCGACTGTTGTGATTTTGGGCTCTACAAAAATCAATTGAATTGAATTGAATCAATCGCATCTGCACCATCTGAAAAAACAAGCTTATTCTCAGCTCAGAGAGAGTGTACTGTCAGTGCTAGTCCTCAGGGCCAGTGTAGAGAGGTGGAGCCCATGTGTTCTGCTGTAGTTTAAACTTATGTCTGTGTAAGTCTGACCCTCTGGAGAACATGACAAAGAAAGATCTGACTGAGGAGGCAGGTCTACAGTAACAGCCCTACTCAGTTTGGTCTGTCAGTGTGAAAAGACCTGTTCAAATGAGTCTCACCTCTGGTCTTCAGGAGGAGCCTCTCTAAATAAAGGAGGATGGTCATTGGACCAGTCACTTTTCAGAGACACAGAGCTGGGAGCAGGTTTAGGTCTGGGTTTAGACCCGGGCCCAGGTCCAGGTGGGTCCATGTTGTAGCTGCTGGAATCAGAAGAGTCCATTTGAACAGAATGTTTCATGTATTTATTTATTTCTCTCTTTTTATTTCTCATATATAATATTTACTTTGCCTGTTTTGACTTTTACTTGTGGAACCTTCACCACTTTTGTGTGAAATAAAAGTAAAAATGTTAAAAAGAGAGAGAGTTGTTCCTCAGTCTGCAGTTTTATAAATGTCACTGTGCTCACGGCTGATTGGTCCATGTTGGTTTTTTCTAACTCTAAACCAGATCTTACCCTGGTCCAGAGCAGGGAGCCGTGTGGAGTCTGTTACCATGGTGATTCACACTGAACTAAACCAAACCTCTTTTCAGAGGCACAAAAAACTGAGTTTCCTCAAACTAAACCTGAACTTACCCCAAAACTTAAACTAAACCTGCTTCTACCAACAGGCCTCAGATGTGGAGTTACTGTGAAATGTGTCTACGCCCCTGCACCCAGAGTCTGATCTGTGTCTCCCTCTGCTGGTCACATAAACCACACGACACTGAACAGAGACCAGGAACGAGAGCAAGATTAAAAACGGGACAAAACAGGGTGACCACACGTCCCTATTGACCCGGGACAGTCCCAGTTTGAGAGCCCTGTGTCCTCTGTCCCAGCAGATTTATCCAAAACCAGTGATTTGTCCCAGTTTTATACCAGAAATGTCCCGAGTGTCTCTGTTTTTGCCCAGTCTGACCCCCGCACAGTAAAGAGGCAACATACTGGGAATATACAGGGTCATAGTTAAAACACAGAACCCCACATTTGAAAATGAGAATAATAACACAAAAAAGCACAGACAGAAAGTGCCTCGGATTATAGATCATACACTGACCCAAAAGTGACAGGAGAATGGACAGAGTCACGCTCTTTTCTCTCTTTTATTCACTCCAACCAGCTCGGGCTGTCCCAGTTTGGTATTTTGAAAATCTGGTCTCCCAAGAACAGAAGGACTAGAAGTTTGACCTGGTCCAAAAGTCCAAACTAAACCAACCTCCACAGAGCTGGACCAGGGAAGAGCTGCAGCTTTGATTCTTTGAAATGTTAAGGAATAAAAACTCACTGCGTCACCGTCCTCTCCACAGGCCTCAAACACACGGCTCTTTCGTTCACAGGACTCAAACACACGGATCTTTCGTTCACACTTTCACTTTCGATCATGTGACGTCAGTGGCTCTTCCTCTGTGTGGTGACACTGAGCTCCAGCAGAGGGCGCCACTCTCCAGGTCTCTGGGTAGAAGCAGCAGAAACACACAAGTTTGAATAGTTTATTTAAGAGTAGATTAAACCAGGACTAAACCAGGACTAAACCAGGACTAAACCAGGACTAAACCAGGACTAAACCAGGACTAAACCAGGACTGAACCACGACTAAACCAGGACTAAACCAGGTCTAAACCAGGTCTAAACCAGGTCTAAACCAGGACTAAACCAGGACTAAACCAGGACTACACCAGGACTGAACCAGGACTGAACCCACGACTAAACCAGGACTAAACCAGGACTAAACCAGCAGCACTAACCTGGACTAAACCAGGACTAAACCAGGACTAAACCAGGACTAAACCAGGACTGAACCACGACTAAACCAGGACTAAACCAGGTCTAAACCAGGTCTAAACCAGGTCTAAACCAGACTAAACCAGGACTAAACCAGGACTACACCAGGACTGAACCAGGACTGAACCAACGACGACTAAACCAGGACTAAACCAGGACTAAACCAGCACTAAACCTGGACTAAACCAGGACTAAACCAGGACTAAACCAGGACTAAACCAGGACTAAACCAGGACTGAACCACGACTAAACCAGGACTAAACCAGGTCTAAACCAGGTCTAAACCAGGTCTAAACCAGGACTAAACCAGGACTAAACCAGGACTACACCAGGACTGAACCAGGACTGAACCACGACTAAACCAGGACTAAACCAGGACTAAACCAGCACTAAACCTGGACTAAACCAGGACTAAACCAGGACTAAACCAGGACTAAACCAGGACTGAACCAGGACTAAACCAGGACTAAACCAGGTCTAAACCAGGTCTAAACCAGGACTAAACCAGGACTAAGCCAGGACTAAACCAGGTCTAAACCAGGACTAAACCAGGACTAAACCAGGACTAAACCAGGACTGAACAAGGATTAAACCAGAACTAAACCATGACTGAACCAGGACTAAACCAGGGACTAAACCAGAACTAAACCAGGACTAAACGAGGACTAAACCTGGACTACACCGGGACTGAACCAGGACTAAACCAGGACTAAACCAGGACTAAACCAGGACTACACCAGGACTGAACCAGGACTAAACCAGGACTAAACGAGGACTAAACCAGGACTGAACCAGGACTAAACCAGGACTACACCAGGACTACACCAGGACTGAACCAGGACTAAACCAGGACTAAACCAGGACTAAACCAGGACTACACCAGGACTGAACCAGGACTAAACCAGGACTAAGCCAGGACTAAACCAGGTCTAAACCAGGACTAAACCAGGACTAAACCAGGACTAAACCAGGACTGAACCAGGATTAAACCAGAACTAAACCATGACTGAAGCAGGACTAAACCAGGGACTAAACCAGAACTAAACCAGGACTAAACCAGGACTGACCCAGGACTGAACCAGGACTGAACAGAACTAAACCTGGACTAAACCAGGACTAAACCAGGACTGAACCAGGGACTAAACCTGGACTAAACCAGGACTAAACCAGGACAGAACCAGGACTGAACCAGGACTGAACCAGAACTAAACCTGGACTAAACCAGGACTAAACCAGGACTGAACCAGGGACTAAACCTGGACTAAACCAGGACTGAACCAGGACTGAACCAGGACTAAACGAGGTCTAAACCGGACTAAACCTGGATTAAACCAGGACTGACCCAGGACTGACCCAGGACTGAACCAGGACTGAACCAGGACTAAACCAGGACTAAACTAGGACTGAACCAGGACTGACCCAGGACTGACCCAGGACTGAACCAGGACTGAACCAGGACTGAACCAGGACTAAACGAGGTCTAAACCAGGACTAAACCTGGATTAAACCAGGACTAAACCAGGACTAAACCAGGACTGAACCAGGGACTAAACCAGGACTAAACCAGGACTAAACCAGGACTAAACCAGGACTGAACCAGGGACTAAACCTGGACTAAACCAGAACTAAACCAGGACTGACCCAGGACTGAACCAGGACTGAACCAGGACTAAACCAGGACTGAACCAGGACTGACCCAGGACTGAACCAGGACTGAACCAGGACTAAACCAGGACTGAACCAGGACTAAACCAGGACTAAACCAGGACTGACCCAGGACTGACCCAGGACTGACCCAGGACTGAACCAGGACTAAACCAGGACTGAACCAGGACTGAACCAGGACTGACCCAGGACTGAACCAGGACTGAACCAGGACTAAACCAGGACTGAACCAAGACTGAACCAGGACTAAACCAGGACTAAACCAGGACTGACCCAGGACTGACCCAGGACTGAACCAGGACTGACCCAGGACTGAACCAGGACTGAACCAGGACTAAACCAGGACTAAACCAGGACTGACCCAGGACTGAACCAGGACTGAACCAGGACTAAACCAGGACTAAACCAGGACTGAACCAGGACTAAACCAGGACTGAACCAGGACTGAACCTGTCATGATCTGTCATCCCTGCCTGTTCCTGTGTTCTCCTCCCTCCTGCACCTGCTGACTCCGGAGCCGGGCGGAGCCTCCAGCCACACCCACGCGCACCTGCCTCTCATCAGGCTGATTGCCATCACCTGCCGTGGGGGATAAAGAGAGCTGGAGAGTGCTACCCGGTGTCGAGCAGCGAGGAGGAGACGGCCGAATCGGGTGTGGTCGCAGCTTGGCAGGAGGAAAAATGGCGGCGTCATCGGCTGGTCGGAAAAATGTGGGAAATTCAAAACTGAGAGAGCACCCTTCGGTGTCGGCGGTTGAGCAGAACTGTTCCGTGAGTGGGTCAGAGGTTGGCAGTTGGGCTGATCTCCTAGAGTTGGGGGAGGATGAGGAAGATAGCATGGAGCAAAATGAGCAGAGGGAGGACAGCAGGCTTGCAAAGAATTACAAACGAATTAGAAACAACAGTAGCGACAGCGAAACTGACCATCCTATAACTGAGAGACCAAAAGAAGATCGTATGATTGTGATTTTGAGATTAGTGGGAAAAAACCAGGATAGTGTCAAGAAGCTAAGCCCGTTTATTTTGACCACTGACTTGAGTAGTACGCTGGGTGATATCATATCGGCAAAAGTTCTTGCAGATGGAAATCTTCTCGTGCACTGTGCCAATGAGAGACAGCTTAAAAAAGCGCTGGATCTAAAACAGCTGGGAAAGTTTAAAGTTGACAGTGTGGGACAAGTAGGTGCCCAAAGAGCTACTGGGTGCAGGGGAGTTATCACGGGAGTACCTGTGGTTGTAAAAATGGATGAGCTTAAAAACAAGATCAAAGGGGGCAAGATCACCCACTTAGAGAGGATGAAGGCCACACGAGAAGGAGTGAAAGTGGATAGTGAAAGCATCCTGATTCATTTTGAGGAAGAAATCCTTCCCAAAAAAGTATTTCTTGGATTTATATGTTTCCCAGTGAGAGCATATGTCCCAAAACCACTGAGATGCTATAACTGCCAAAGGTTTGGACACGTGGCGAAAAACTGTAAAGATAAGAGAAGGTGTGCTCGCTGTGGGGGGGATCATGAGTATGGCAAGTGTGGAACAGGGGTCCAACCAAAGTGCTGCAGCTGTGGTGGAGCTCATAGTGTGGCATATGCTGGATGCGAGAGGATGAAGAGAGAGGAAAATATCCAAAAAGTGAGAGTGGAAAGAAAAATTTCATATGCAGAAGCAGTGAAGGTTACCAGAGAAACTAGGATGAACAGCATGATAACAGGTCAGAGGGAGGCTGAGGCCCAGAGGGTACCCCAGATGAACCCTAATGTTCTTGTCATTGACAAAAAGGCACTGGTTACCTTTATTGCGGGTGTAATAAATACCACAGCTGGTGTGCAATCAAAAAATGAAAAAATTCAGTTGATCGTAAAGGCAGCAGTTAACCATTTGAGACTTACAGGACTGACATGGGAAGAGGTGAGGGATAACCTCAATCATCAGTCGAGTCAGGAAACATAATGTCTACTCTTCTAATCATGGTTGTCCTCCTTCAGTGGAACGCTAGAAGTTTACTGGCCAATGGACAGGAACTTAAGCATTTCATTAAAGGTCTAACTGTTAAGCCAGATGTTATTTGTGTACAGGAAACATGGCTCAAGCCCTCATTGGATTTTGTGATTTATGGTTATTCAGTCATTAGGAAGGACAGAGCTCATGGAGGTGGCGGGGGCTGTGCTACATTTATTAAACAAGATATCCCATACAGACTATTGGGGAAAGACGGTAACTTGGAATATATTGCAGTGGAAATGGGGGACGAAACGAACCAACGGTGATAATTATTTTTATAATCCATGTCTCAGATTAGAACTACAACATCTTCTTAGTGTGGAAGGCCAAGATCGTCGTAACATTATATGGTCTGGAGATTTCAATGCCCACAGCACAGTGTGGGGGGGCTTGCATACAGATATCAATGGAAGTGTGATTGAGGAGTTAATGGATGAGTGTGAGCTTGTATGTATGAATGATGGAAGGGGAACTCGGTATAATGCTGTAAATGGCGCAGAGTCCATATTGGATTTGACTTTAGTGTCTAATGTTCTTGCAGGAATAAGCCAGTGGACCGTCAGAACAGATACTACTCTTGGGAGTGACCACTACCCCATCTTTTGCTCAGTCGGGGACAAGGTACAGGTAACACACAGTAACAGGACGAGTAAATGGATCTATCGCAGAGCAGATTGGGAAAAGTTTCAGAGGCTATGTGAAGAGTCCATGGTTTGCATAGATGAGTCTAATAGCATAGACCTTATGAACAATCAGCTAACTGCAGCAATCTTAGAAGCAGCTCGGTCCTCTATTCCTGTGAGTAAAAATAAACCTTGTAGTTCCATGGTGGACAAGTGAATGCCAACAGGCAGTAAAGGATCGCAACAAAGCCTTTAGGCTGCTCAAAAAAACACTAAATATGCAAAACCTAATACAATTCAGGAAGGCTGAGGCGCTGGTCAAAAGGACAGTTAAACGGGCAAAGCGAGGGAGCTGGAGAACTTTCTGTTCAACAATAGGAAGAACTACACCAGTGGGTGATGTGTGGGGAATGGTTAAGAGGATGGGTGGAGACAGACAGGAGTGGGACTACCCTGTTTTAACTTCAGTGGAGGGAGCTGCAGTGTCAGATCAACAAAAGGCTGAGATTATGGCTAAAAGTTTTGCAGCGGTCCACAGCTCTGACAATTTATCAGAGATGGCAAAAGCAAGATTAGAACAGACCAAAGCACAAAATCTAGAAGCACTAAACAGGAAGACTACCTCAGGCCATAATTTGGATTCTCTATTCACTATGGAGGAAATGAAGAGAGCACTAAGAACAACAAAGACAACTGCCCCTGGGAAGGATAAAATCTGTTATTCGATGTTGAAGAATCTTGGTAGGGAGGCTCTCAAAAAGTTGTTATGTCTCATCAATCGAATATGGATCCAGGGGGAACTCCCGGCTAATTGGAAGGAAGCAATTATAGTTCCAATAAGAAAACCAGGAAAAGACCCTTCCAAACCAGATAGTTATAGACCTATTGCCCTCACATCAAACCTGTGTAAACTTATGGAGCGAATGATAACTGAAAGATTGACTTTTGACTTGGAGAAACGAGGAAAGTTAGCCAAATTTCAAAGTGGTTTCAGGAAGGGAAGAAACACAACAGATGCAATTGTTCGGCTTGAAAATGTCATTAGAAAAGCCCAGGTAAATAAAGAATCAGTACTAGCTGTCTTCTTTGACATTGAGAAAGCGTATGATATGCTGTGGAGGGAGGGCCTGTTAATAAAACTACATAAGCTGGAAGTAGGTGCCAGGGCCTTCAACTGGATCAAGGACTTCCTCTTTGGTAGGAAAATCCAGGTTCGAGTAGGAGCAACTCTCTCAAACCAGTATATAGTGGAAAATGGGACACCGCAAGGCAGTGCGATTAGTCCGTTGCTTTTTGTTATCATGATCAATGATGTGTTCTCTGCAGTTCTTGAGGGGGTTGGAAGGTCACTTTTTGCAGACGATGGCGCCCTGTGGAAGAGAGGCAGGTGTATTGAGCACATTGCTGGTAAGGTCCAAGATGCAATAAATGTTGTGACTGAGTGGGGCTTTAATTGGGGCTTCAGATTTTCAGTAGAAAAGACAAAGTTGATGTTCTTTACTAAAAGGAAAGTAAGTGAGGCCTTAAAGCTTAAGCTGTACAATGAGGAAATTGAGAGAGTCAGCTCATTTAAATTTTTAGGAGTTATATTTGACTCGCATCTGACATGGAAGGCCCACATTGATAAAATTGAAACTAAATGTAAGAAGGTAATTAATGTCATGAGGTGTGTAGCTGGGAGAGAATGGGGAGCTAGTTGCTCAGCGTTAAGAAGACTTTACCAAGCTCTTATAAAATCTGTGTTTGACTATGGATGTGTGGCATATGGATCAGCAGCTGCCTCTATGTTGAAACGATTGGATGTACTCCAAGCACAAGCTTTGAGAGTGTGCTGTGGTGCTTTTAAAACTTCTCCAGTTAACGCTCTGCAAGTTGAGACGGGGGAGATGCCCCTTGACCTGAGGAGGAAGCAAATCTCTGCTAACTATTGGACTCATCTCAGGAGTCATGGTGAATCTCACCCTACCAAGGAAGTGCTTTTAGACTGCTGGGAATATGGAAAATGTCAGAGGGATCATTTTGGAAAGGTGGGAAACCTTGTGGCTAAGGAGTGTTGTGTGTCTGATTTAAATATATGCCCTGCTCTAGTGTTTCCTGCTGTGCCTCCCTGGTTACTGGTGTCCCCGGTTGTTGATTGGTGCCTTCTTGACCTGAAGAGGGAGACAAAAGGAAAAGTTGATCTGGTTGCAGCATTTCACTATCACATCCAGGAGTGTTACAATAGCTTTACCCAGATATTCACAGATGGGACAAAAAAACCAGATACAGAGGTGACAGGTTTTGGAGTAGCTGTCCCTTCCAAAAACATCGGGATTAACAGGCGGACTTCAGATGCCCTGGGAGTTTACACTGTGGAGATGGCTGCTGTGTTGGTAGCACTAAAGTGGGTAGAGATGGTGAAGGTGAAACAGGTGCTAGTATGTTGTGACTCCTCTTCAGTTCTTTCTAGTATTCAGTCTCTTCAGTCAAATACTAGGCCAGACATATTGTTTGATATATTGATGTGTATTACCAGACTTAATCATGGTGGATGTCTTGTTAAGTTTTTATGGGTGCCAGCTCATGTAGGTATTGGAGGAAATGAAAAAGTAGATAAACTGGCTAAAGAATCCTTAAACAAAATGAGTGTTGAGATGACTATCAAGAGCAGTAAATCAGAGGCAAAGAGTCTGATTTGGAGACGAATCACTAAAGAGTGGCAGAGGCAGTGGGATACTGGAGTTAAGGGAAGACATCTGTATCAAATTAAAAAAGAGGTGACAGGGCTCAATGCGCAAGGGGGGTGCAGGAGGGATGAAATGGTGATCACAAGGCTGAGGCTGGGACATTGTGCACTTAATGGGACGTTACATAGGATAGGGAGGCACGGGACTGGGCTGTGTGAGCTGTGTCAAGAAGAGGAAGAGACAGTGGAGCATGTGTTGTTAAGGTGTAGGGGCTACTATACAGAACGGGAAGCATTGAAGGAGAGGTTGGAAAAACAGGAACATCAAGTATTCTCATTGAGGAGTGTTCTGGGCGGCGGTATAAAGAGCCAACGAGGAGCAGTGGTAGGCTTTTTAAAGGAGACTGGTGTCTATTATAGGGTATAGAAATAGACAATATTAGTTTGTTCTATTTTATTTTTATTATCATCTTATTTTGTTTTATTTTATTTTATATTATTTTACTTTATTTTTTATTTACTTTCGTATTAGAGTGTGAGCCTATTCTGATCCATACTCCGGAACAGTAGGTGGCGGTAATGCTCCTATATAAATGGTTGCCAACCGCCGTAAAACAACAAATAGAAGAAGAAGAAGCTACCCGGTGTCAGAACGTCCGTGTACCAAACGTGACTACCTAGCTCCTGTTACTTATGCTCCCTGGTGTTTTTTGTACCACACTCACGTTGGATATCTTTGTCTCAAGACTCCTGCCTCCGGTTCCGCCTGTCAGCCTGTCTTCACCTCGTCCCGACCCTGCTCCTCACCTGGTATCGTACTGTGCTTCACCTGTCTGTCTACGTGCACTGGATCCTGTTCTTCCCTGCTCGTCACCTCGTTCCCCGGCCCGAGAGAGAGAGACTCTGTTACCCTGCACTTGTATATATACTCACCACAGAGAAAGAGACTCAATTACACCGCACCTTGTAAATATACTTGCCACTTTGTGAATAAACACTGTTAAACTGCCTCCTGAGTCGTGCGTGTTGGCCCGCCACACCAGACATTATCACAGAACCAGGACTAAACCAGGACTGAACCGGGACTGAACCTGGACTAAACCTGGACAAAACTAGGACTGAACCAGGGACTGAACCAGGGACTGAACCAGGGGCTAAACCTGGACTAAACCTGGACTGAACGAGGTCTAAACGAGGTCTGAACGAGGTCTGAACCAGGGACTAAACCTGGACTAAACGCGGTCTAAACCAGGACTAAACCAGGATTAAACCAGGACTAAACCCCGACTGAACCGGGACTGAACCAGGGACTAAACCTGGAGTGACCCAGGAACTAAACCAGGACTATACCAGGGACTGAACCAGGACTATACCAGGGACTGAACCAGGACTATACCAGGGACTGAACCAGGACTATACCAGGGGACTGAACCAGGACTAAACCAGGACTAAACCAAGACTAAACCAGAGCTATTTCAATTCAATTCAATTTATTTTTGTAGAGCCCAAAATCACGACAGCAGTCGCCTCTTAGGGCTGAACATGAGAGTTGATTAACCAACAGAATTAGAAAATCAACAGTGGACTAAACCAGGACTAAACCAGGACTAAACCAGGACTAAGCCAGGACTAAGCCAGGTCTAAGCCAGTACTAACCCAGGACAAAACCAGGACAAAACCAGGACAAAACCAGGACTAAACCAGGACTAAACCAGGACTAAACCTGGACTAAACCATAACTAAACCAGGACTAAACCAGTTCAACGAATGTCTCAAAACTTGTGAGAGCGTAATTTTCTGATTTGTAAAATGACAAAGTTGTAAGCGTAAAAATATTTGTAAGTGCAAAAAAAAAAAATAAAATATATATATATATTTATATATATATATATTTATCTATATATATACTTTTTTTTCTTTGCCAGTGTAGAAATTAACATTTCCTCGTTAAACTTTGTGGATCACGTGTCTCTTCACTCTGGCTCCCTGTCACCATGACAACAGCACGTGACATGGCGGCTCATTTTCCCCCTCGCCATTCAGCTCCATGTAACAGTATGAAGAGAACTGAAACATTTGAGTCCAAATTAAATGTACAAAACTTACAATTATCGCTCCAAAACACATTCATCACGACAACTTTGTCTTTTCAACATGTGTTCTTGTATTTATGCTCACAGTAAATCATTTTTATAAAATGTTACTTACCCTCTGTAGCCTCCTACGTGAGAGCGGAAGTGACGCTACCAAAATAAAACACACGGGAGTAATGCGCATTTCGGGTTTTTCAAAATAAAACGTCAAAATGATCAAATTCACATCAATTCAAACGAAACATAAAACACAAATTGGAAATAGTATAAAGAGCATTTTTAACTCTGTTACATGAGGCTCATTCTACGACGGCGTATTATTACGACGGTGTATTATTACGACGGCGTATTATTACGACGTCGTATTATTACGACGGCGTATTATTACGACGGCGTATTATTACGACGGCGTATTATTACGACGTCGTATTATTACGACGGCGTATTATTACGACGGCGTATTATTACGACGTCGTATTATTACGACGTCGTATTATTACGACGGTGTATTACGACGGCGTATTATTACGGCGGCGTATTATTACGACGGTGTATTACGACGGCGTATTATTACGACGGCGTATTATTACGACGTCGTATTATTACGACGGTGTATTACGACGGCGTATTATTACGACGTCGTATTATTACGACGGCGTATTATTACGACGGCGTATTACTGCCACTTAAAAAAAAAATTTATTCTGTGGGTTCTACGAGAATAACGTTGTAGCATTTCGACATCAAAGACATCATTTTACGAGAATAAAGTCGAAGCCAGAAAAAGTTGTAATTTTACGAGAAATTAAGTCGTAATTTTATGAGAATAAAGTCATAATTTTTGTGAGAATATCGGCTCCTGTGTGAGTGAGTCGACTAGTGCGTTATGGAGAGTTTGGACTCTGGGGTTTATGCACAATCACTTCAGACAGTTCCTCTTCCACAAAAGTCGCAATTTATTCCAAAACCCTACGGTTCCTCTGACGAAACAAACTCAAACATGTGCAGTGTCACTTCAAAGTCCTTAGACTGATGATAGTTTGGTGATGGTGGGATAAAAGACACAGTACTTCATTTCATTTTCATTGTGCGTAAAGCCCAGTTTAAAGTATATCCCAACAAAAATACTCCAAACTCTCCATACACATAATGCACTAGTCTACTTATTCACGCACAGGAGCCAATATTCTCATAAAATTGCGAGTTTATTCTCGTAAAATTTCTATTTTATTCTCGTAAAATTGCGTCTTTAATGTCGACTTTATTCTCATAGCGCTCGCAGAATTATATTATTTTAAGTGGCAGTAATACACCGTTGTAGCCATGTGCCAGGGCTCCACACAGTCAAATATTTTGTCATTTGTTCTGACAGTAACTGTTTCTTTTTGCTAGTGGAGCCACTTAAGAGTTTTATATAAGAAAACAGAGTCGTTGTAGAAATGTGCAAAGTTTGGTTTTAGATTGTTATATTCACATTTGTGCAGAATTGATCAAATAATGAACAGATTTATTCTTAGCTACACAGACAGAGACAGTCGAGGCATTTAAAGCTGAACTTGTGATCATGAATGGAACGAGGTCGATTGAAGATACAAATGACTCCCATAATGCATCTGTGACACATTTATGTCATTGTGTGACTGTTATTGTCCAGTGAGGACAGTCAAAGTGAAACATAAAAGTAGAATTAATCCAGGGACGACAAGAGGTCTGGAAAAATCATGTGGAAAAAAAAAATCAGTGACTGTATTTTCTGGACTATACGTCGCTCTGGAGTATGAGTCGCACAAGAGAAAAAATGCAGAATAATGAAGAAAAAAACATATATAAGTCGCACTGGACGATAAGTCACAACATCTGAGACCAAGAGCAGACATTTATCTTTAAATCAACTTATAATAAGAAGAATAAAATGTGGAAGAACAGGCTGAATATCGGTGCAGCGGCTAATGCTAACGCTAACGCTAACGCTAATGCTAATTCTAATGCTAACATCACACATTTAAGATAAGATAAGATAAGATAAGATAAGCCTTTATTAGTCCCACAGTGGGGAAATTCCAGCATTGCACCGCACACATAGAGAACAGAAGAAACAAGGTAATAGATAAATAGTAAGAAATAATTTAAGAATAGATTCAAAAATAAAAATTTATATTTATTGAGCTGAAGCACAGACAGAACTGAACACGTGTCTGGTTTGTTAACGTCAGATATTAACAGTTAATCACAAACTAAAGCAGAAAAAAAAAAACAACAAGTTTACTCTGGATCTCAGTCCAAAAAAAAATCACTAAATCCACTGAATCTTCATCCTCGGTGTCGAAGATGAACAACTCCACCAAGTGCAGTATATTTTTGAATAGACTCACCCCTCAGACAACATCTGGTCTGATACTGAGCAGGACATTGTTGATGGTCCAATATCTGACCTCCCATTCCAAGGCCACACAATCAAACATCACCCTTTACATTCTAACAATATCTTCAGCTCAGCCTGGTGGAAGTTTCATAAAATGACTAACTCCACCATAGCATCATCTAACTTCACACCTTTGTGGAACAACACAGACCTCCAACAAAACAAGAACCCCATAAACTTACACCACCATGGAAAGAGAAAGAATCACACATCTACAGCACAGACGTAAGACAACAGACGGGTTATGTCACACACGTGGTCCAGAAGTTTTCAGCATCAGGGAGACACAAAACCTCGAAAAACCACCAAATCACCCCCCACATCTCAAGAATAATAAATATTAAATCAACAAAAAAAACAGACAATATTTACAGAATTATCTCACAATCAGACAAAACTACGGCAATACCACTTGAAAAAAAATCATTTTACTCCTACTGACAAAGACGGCTGAAAAACACGTCGGCTGGTCTAGGTCATTTTTCTACACAGGTCTCGGATGTTTCAGCTCTACTACCGTTCACACTTTAAAGTCGGTATGTGCCGAGCTACATCTCTGCTCCTCCAGAGTTCTGAACAAACTGAAGTTACTGAAGCTCAGTGGAGGGAAGTCCATCGAGGAGACGATTGAACCAGTCGAGTCCTGAGGTGATGAAAGCTGTGGATGAGTTTTAGGTGTGGATGACAGTTTCAGATGTGGAGACAGTTTCAAATGTGGATGAGTTTCAGATGCGGATGACAGTTTCAGGTATGGATGACAGTTTCAGGTATGGATGACAGTTTCAGGTGTGGATGAGTTTCAGGTGTGGATGACAGTTTCAGGTATGGATGACAGTTTCAGGTATGGATGACAGTTTCAGGTGTGGATGAGTTTCAGGTGTGGGTTACAGTTTCAGGTATGGATGAAAGTTTCAGGTGTGGATGAGTTTCAGTTGTGGATGACAGTTTCAGGTGTGGATGACAGTTTCAGGTATGGATGACAGTTTCAGGTATGGATGACAGTTTCAGGTGTGGATGACAGTTTCAGGTGTGGGTGAAAGTTTCAGATGTGGATCACAGTTTCAGGTGTGGATGACAGTTTCTGGTGTGTGGATGACAGTTTCGGGTGTGGATGACAGTTTCAGGTGTGGGTGAAAAGTTTCAGATGTGGATCACAGTTTCAGGTGTGGATGACAGTTTCTGGTGTGGATGACAGTTTCGGGTGTGGATGACAGTTTTCAGGTGTGGATGACGGTTTCAGGTATGGATGACAGTTTCAGGAGAGGAGACAGTTTCAGTTGTGGATGAGTTTCAGGTGTGGATGACAGATTCAGGTGTGGGTGAAAGTTTCAGATGTGGATGACAGTTTCTGGTGTGGATGACAGTTTCAGGTGTGGATGACAGTTTCAGGTGTGGATGACGGTTTCAGGTATGGATGACAGTTTCAGGTGTGGATGAGTTTCAGTTGTGGATGACAGTTTCAGATGTGTATGACAGTTTCAGGTGTGGATGACAGTTTCAGGAGAGGAGACAGTTTCAGGTGTGGATGACAGTTTCAGGTGTGGGTGAAAGTTTCAGATGTGGATCACAGTTTCAGGTGTGGATGACAGTTTCAGGTGTGGGTGAAAGTTTCAGATGTGGATCACAGTTTCAGGTGTGGATGACAGTTTCTGGTGTGGATGACAGTTTCGGGTGTGGATGACAGTTTCAGGTGTGGGTGAAAGTTTCAGATGTGGATCACAGTTTCAGGTGTGGATGACAGTTTCTGGTGTGGATGACAGTTTCAGGTGTGGATGACGGTTTCAGGTATGGATGACAGTTTCAGGTATGGATGAGTTTCAGTTGTGGATGACAGTTTCAGATGTGTATGACAGTTTCAGGTGTGGATGACAGTTTCAGGAGAGGAGACAGTTTCAGGTGTGGATGACAGTTTCAGGTGTGGGTGAAAGTTTCAGATGTGGATCACAGTTTCAGGTGTGGATGACAGTTTCTGGTGTAGATGACAGTTTCAGGTGTGGATGACAGTTTTAGGTGCGGATGACAGTTTCAGGAGAGGAGACAGTTTCAGGTGTGGATGAGTTTCAGGTGTGGATGAGTTTCAGGTGTGGGTCAAAGTTTCAGATGTGGATGACAGTTTCAGGTGTGGATGACAGTTTCAGATGTGGATGACAGTTTCAGGGTGGATGACAGTTTTCAGATGCGGATGAGTTTCAGGTGTGGATGACAGTTTCAGGTGTGGATGACAGTTTCAGGTGTGGATGACAGTTTCAGATGTGGATGAGTTTCAGATGGGATGACAGTTTCAGATGCGGATGAGTTTCAGGTGTGGATGACAGTTTCAGGTGTGGATGACAGTTTCAGGTGTGGATGACAGTTTCAGGTGTGGATGACAGTTTCAGGTGTGGATGACAGTTTCTGGTGTGGATGACAGTTTCGGGTGTGGATGAGTTTCAGGTGTAGATGACGGTTTCAGGTATGGATGACAGTTTCAGGAGAGGAGACAGAGAGTGGAGACAGTTTCAGTGTGGATGAGTTTCAGGTGTGGATGACAGATTCAGGTGTGGATGACAGTTTCGGGTGTGGATGGGTGTGGAGTTTCAGGGTGTGGATGACAGTTTCAGGTGTGGATGACGGTTTCAGGGTGTGGATGACAGTTTCAGATGTGGATGAGTTTCAGATGTGGATGACAGTTTCAGGTGTGGATGACAGTTTCAGGTATGGATGAAAGTTTCAGGTGTGGATGACAGTTTCAGGTGTGGATGACAGTTTAAGGTGTGGATGAGTTTCAGGTGTGGATGACAGTTTCAGATGTGGATGAGTTTCATATGTGGATGACAGTTTCAGGTGTGGATGACAGTTTAAGGTGTGGATGAGTTTCAGGTGTGGATGACAGTTTCAGATGTGGATGAGTTTCAGATGTGGATGACAGTTTCAGGTATGGATGCCAGTTTCAGGTGTGGGTTAGAGTTTTAGGTGTGGATGACAGTTTCAGGTATGGATGACAGTTTCAGGTGTGGATGAGTTTCAGTTGTGGATGACAGTTCAGGTGTGGATGACAGTTTAAGGTGTGGATGAGTTTCAGATGTGGATGACAGTTTCAGGTATGGATGACAGTTTCAGGTGTGGGTTACAGTTTTAGGTGTGGATGACAGTTTCAGGTGCCGATGACAGTTTCAGGAGAGGAGACAGTTTCAGGTGTGGATGAGTTTCAGGTGTGGATGACAGTTTCAGGTGTGGATGACAGTTTCAGGTGTGGATGACCGTTTCTGGTGTAGATGACAGTTTCAGGTGTGGGTGAAAGTTTTTCAGATGTGGATCACAGTTTCAGGTGTGGATGACAGTTTCTGGTGTAGATGACAGTTTCAGGTGTGGATGACAGTTTTCAGGTGTGGATGAGTTTCAGTTGTGGATGACAGTTTCAGGTGTGGATGAGTTTCAGTTGTGGGTGAAAGTTTCAGATGTGGATCACAGTTTCAGATGTGGATGACAGTTTCTGGTGTGGATGACAGTTTCGGGTGTGGATGAGTTTCAGGTGTAGATGACGGTTTCAGGTATGGATGACAGTTTCAGGAGAGGAGACAGTTTCAGTTGTGGATGAGTTTCAGGTGTGGATGACAGATTCAGGTGTGGATGACAGTTTCGGGTGTGTGGATGACAGTTTCAGGTGTGGATGACAGTTTCAGGTGTGGATGACGGTTTCAGGTGTGGATGACAGTTTCAGATGTGGATGAGTTTCAGATGTGGATGACAGTTTCAGGTGTGGATGACAGTTTCAGGTATGGATGAAAGTTTCAGGTGTGGATGACAGTTTCAGGTGTGGATGACAGTTTAAGGTGTGGATGAGTTTCAGGTGTGGATGACAGTTTCAGATGTGGATGAGTTTCAGATGTGGATGACAGTTTCAGGTGTGGATGACAGTTTTTAAGGTGTGGATGAGTTTCAGGTGTGGATGACAGTTTCAGATGTGGATGAGTTTCAGATGTGGATGACAGTTTCAGGTATGGATGCCAGTTTCAGGTGTGGGTTACAGTTTTAGGTGTGGATGACAGTTTTCAGGTATGGATGACAGTTTCAGGTGTGGATGAGTTTCAGTTGTGGATGACAGTTTCAGGTATGGATGACAATTTCAGGTGTGGGTTACAGTTTCAGGTGGGGATGACAGTTTCAGGTATGGATGACAGTTTCAGGTGTGGATGAGTTTCAGGTGTGGATGACAGTTTCAGGTGTGGATGACAGTTTCAGGTGTGGATGACAGTTTCAGGTGTGGATGACAGTTTAAGGTGTGGATGAGTTTCAGGTGTGGATGACAGTTTCAGATGTGGATGAGTTTCAGATGTGGATGACAGTTTCAGGTATGGATGCCAGTTTCAGGTGTGGGTTACAGTTTTAGGTGTGGATGACAGTTTCAGGTATGGATGACAGTTTCAGGTGTGGATGAGTTTCAGTTGTGGATGACAGTTTCAGGTGTGGATGACAGTTTAAGGTGTGGATGAGTTTCAGATGTGGATGACAGTTTCAGGTATGGATGACAGTTTCAGGTGTGGGTTACAGTTTTAGGTGTGGATGACAGTTTCAGGTGCCGATGACAGTTTCAGGAGAGGAGACAGTTTCAGGTGTGGATGAGTTTCAGGTGTGGATGACAGTTTCAGGTGTGGATGACAGTTTCAGGTGTGGATGACAGTTTCTGGTGTAGATGACAGTTTCAGGTGTGGGTGAAAGTTTCAGATGTGGATCACAGTTTCAGGTGTGGATGACAGTTTCTGGTGTAGATGACAGTTTCAGGTGTGGATGACAGTTTCAGGTGTGGATGAGTTTCAGTTGTGGATGACAGTTTCAGGTGTGGATGAGTTTCAGTTGTGGGTGAAAGTTTCAGATGTGGATCACAGTTTCAGATGTGGATGACAGTTTCTGGTGTGGATGACAGTTTCGGGTGTGGATGGGTTTCAGGTGTAGATGACGGTTTCAGGTATGGATGACAGTTTCAGGAGAGGAGACAGTTTCAGTTGTGGATGAGTTTCAGGTGTGGATGACAGATTCAGGTGTGGATGACAGTTTCGGGTGTGGATGACAGTTTCAGGTGTGGATGACAGTTTCAGGTGTGGATGACGGTTTCAGGTGTGGATGACAGTTTCAGATGTGGATGAGTTTCAGATGTGGATGACAGTTTCAGGTGTGGATGACAGTTTCAGGTATGGATGAAAGTTTCAGGTGTGGATGACAGTTTCAGGTGTGGATGACAGTTTAAGGTGTGGATGAGTTTCAGGTGTGTGGATGACAGTTTCAGATGTGGATGAGTTTTCAGATGTGGATGACAGTTTCAGGTGTGGATGACAGTTTAAGGTGTGATGAGTTTCAGGTGTGGATGACAGTTTCAGATGTGGATGGACAGTTTCAGATGTGGATGACAGTTTCAGGTATGGATGCCAGTTTCAGGTGTGGGTTACAGTTTTAGGTGTGGATGACAGTTTCAGGTATGGATGACAGTTTCAGGTGTGGATGAGTTTCAGTGGTGGATGACAGTTTCAGGTGTGGATGACAGTTTAAGGTGTGGGATGAGTTTCAGATGTGGATGACAGTTTCAGGTATGGATGACAGTTTCAGGTGTGGGTTACAGTTTTAGGTGTGGATGACAGTTTCAGGTGCCGATGACAGTTTCAGGAGAGGAGACAGTTTCAGGTGTGGATGAGTTTCAGGTGTGGATGACAGTTTCAGGTGTGGATGACAGTTTCAGATGTGGATGACAGTTTCAGGTGTGGATGACAGTTTCTGGTGTAGATGACAGTTTCAGGTGTGGGTGAAAGTTTCAGATGTGGATCACAGTTTCAGGTGTGGATGACAGTTTTCTGGTGTAGATGACAGTTTCAGGTGTGGATGACAGTTTTCAGGTGTGGATGAGTTTTCAGTTGTGGATGACAGTTTCAGGTGTGGATGAGTTTCAGTTGTGGATGACAGTTTTAGGTGCGGATGACAGTTTCAGGAGAGGAGACAGTTTCGGGTGTGGATGAGTTTCAGGTGTGGATGAGTTTCAGGTGTGGGTCAAAGTTTCAGATGTGGATGACAGTTTCAGGTGTGGATGAGAGTTTCAGATGTGGATGACAGTTTGAGGTGTGGATGACAGTTTCAGATGTGGATGAGTTTTACAGGTGTGGATGACAGTTTCAGGTGTGGATGACAGTTTCAGGTGTGGATGACAGTTTCAGGTGTGGATGACAGTTTTTTGTTTACATTTAAAAACTTGTTTACATTTAAAAAACTTGTTTACATTTGAAAAACTTGTTTACATTTAAAAAATTTGTTTACATTTGAAAAACTTGTTTACATTTAAAAACTTGTTTACATTTAAAAAACTTGTTTACATTTGAAAAACTTGTTTACATTTAAAAACTTGTTTACATTTAAAAAAACTTGTTTTACATTTCAAAAACTTGTTTACATTTAAAAAACTTGTTTACATTTGAAAAACTTGTTTACATTTAAAAAACTTGTTACATTTAAAAAACTGTTTACATTTAAAAACTTGTTTACATTTGAAAAACTTGTTTTACATTTAAAAAACTTGTTTACATTTAAAAAACTTGTTTACATTTGAAAAACTTGTTTACATTTAAAAACTTGTTTACATTTAAAAACTTGTTTACATTTGAAAAACTTGTTTACATTTAAAAAACTTGTTTACATTTAAAAACTTGTTTACATTTAAAAAACTTGTTTACATTTAAAAAACTTGTTTACATTTAAAAAACTTGTTTACATTTAAAAAACTTGTTTACATTTGAAAAACTTGTTTACATTTAAAAAACTTTGTTTACATTTAAAAACTTGTTTACATTTAAAAAACTTGTTTACATTTGAAAAACTTGTTTACATTTAAAAACTTGTTTACATTTAAAAAACTTGTTTACATTTAAAAAACTTGTTTACATTTAAAAAACTTGTTTACATTTGAAAAACTTGTTTACATTTAAAAAACTTGTTTACATTTAAAAACTTGTTTACATTTAAAAAACTTGTTTACATTTAAAAAACTTGTTTACATTTAAAAAACTTGTTTACATTTAAAAACTTGTTTACATTGAAAAACTTGTTTACATTTGAAAAACTTGTTTACATTTAAAAAACTTGTTTACATTTAAAAAACTTGTTTACATTTAAAAAACTTGTTTACATTTAAAAAACTTGTTTACATTTAAAAAACTTGTTTACATTTAAAACTTGTTTTACATTTGAAAAAAACTTGTTTACATTTAAAAAACTTGTTTACATTTGAAAAACTTGTTACATTTGAAAAAACTTGTTTACATTTGAAAAACTTGTTTACATTTAAAAAACTTGTTTACATTTAAAAAACTTGTTTACATTTAAAAAAACTTGTTACATTTGAAAAACTTGTTTAAATTTAAAAAACTTGTTTACATTTGAAAAACTTGTTTACATTTAAAAAACTTGTTTACATTTAAAAAAACTTGTTTACATTTGAAAAACTTGTTTACATTTAAAAAAACTTGTTTACATTTAAAAAACTTGTTTACATTTAAAAAAACTTGTTTACATTTAAAAACTTGTTTACATTTAAAAAACTTGTTTACATTTAAAAAACTGTTTACATTTAAAAAACTTGTTTACATTTAAAAACTTGTTTACATTTAAAAAAACTTGTTTACATTTAAAAAAACTTGTTTACATTTAAAAAACTTGTTTACATTTGAAAACTTGTTTACATTTAAAAAACTTGTTTACATTTAAAAAACTTGTTTACATTTAAAAAACTTGTTTACATTTAAAAAACTTGTTTACATTTAAAAACTTGTTTACATTTGAAAAACTTGTTTACATTAAAAAAACTTGTTTACATTTAAAAACTTGTTTACATTTAAAAAAACTTGTTTACATTTGAAAAACTTGTTTACATTTAAAAACTTGTTTTACATTAAAAAACTTGTTTACATTTAAAAAAACTGTTTACATTTAAAAACTTGTTTACATTTAAAAACTTGTTTACATTTTAAAAAACTTGTTTACATTTAAAAAAACTTGTTTACATTTGAAAAACTTGTTTACATTTAAAAACTTGTTTACATTTAAAAACTTGTTTACATTTTAAAAACTTGTTTACATTTAAAAAACTTGTTTTACATTTAAAAAACTTGTTTACATTTAAAAACTTGTTTACATTTAAAAACTTGTTTACATTTAAAAAACTGTTTACATTTTGAAAAACTTGTTTACATTTGAAAAAACTTGTTTACATTTAAAAAAACTTGTTTAATTTAAAAACTTGTTTACATTTAAAAAACTTGTTTACATTTGAAAAACTTGTTTACATTTAAAAAACTGTTTACATTTAAAAAAACTTGTTTACATTTAAAAAACTTGTTTACATTTTAAAAAACTTGTTTACATTTAAAAAACTTGTTTACATTTTAAAAAACTTGTTTACATTTGAAAAAACTTGTTTTACATTAAAAACTTGTTTACATTTAAAAAAACTTGTTTACATTTAAAAAACTTGTTTACATTTAAAAACTTGTTTACATTTAAAAAACTTGTTTACATTTAAAAAACTTGTTTACATTTGAAAAACTTGTTTACATTTAAAAAACTTGTTTACATTTAAAAAACTTGTTTACATTTGAAAAACTTGTTTACATTTAAAAACTTGTTTACATTTAAAAAACTTGTTTACATTTAAAAACTTGTTTACATTTAAAAAACTTGTTTACATTTAAAAACTTGTTTACATTTAAAAAACTTGTTTACATTTGAAAAACTTGTTTACATTTAAAAAACTTGTTTACATTTGAAAAACTTGTTTACATTTAAAAAACTTGTTTACATTTAAAAAACTTGTTTACATTTAAAAACTTGTGTTACATTTGAAAAACTTGTTTACATTTAAAAAACTTGTTTACATTTAAAAAAACTTGTTTACATTTGAAAAAACTTGTTTACATTTAAAAAAACTTGTTTACATTTTGAAAAACTTGTTTACATTTAAAAAAACTTGTTTACATTTAAAAACTTGTTTACATTTAAAAAACTTGTTTACATTTGAAAAACTTGTTTACATTTAAAAAACTTGTTTACATTTGAAAAACTTGTTTACATTTGAAAAAAACTTGTTTACATTTAAAAAACTTGTTTACATTTAAAAACTTGTTTACATTTGAAAAACTTGTTTACATTTAAAAACTGTTTACATTTAAAAATTGTTTACATTTAAAAAACTTGTTTACATTTAAAAAAACTGTGTTTACATTTAAAAAACTGTTTACATTTAAAAAACTTGTTTACATTTAAAAAACTTGTTTACATTTTAAAAACTTGTTTACATTTAAAAAACTTGTTTACATTTAAAAAACTTGTTTACATTTAAAAAACTTGTTTACATTAAAAACTTGTTTACATTTGAAAACTTGTTTACATTTGAAAAACTTGTTTACATTTAAAAAACTTGTTTACATTTAAAAAAACTTTACATTTTTACATTTTAAAAAACTTGTTTACATTTAAAAAACTTGTTTACATTTGAAAAAACTTGTTTACATTTAAAAAACTTGTTTACATTTAAAAAACTGTTTACATTTGAAAAACTTGTTTACATTTGAAAAAACTTGTTTACATTGAAAAAACTTGTTTACATTTAAAAAACTTGTTTACATTTGAAAAAACTTGTTTACATTTAAAAACTTGTTTACATTTAAAAAACTGTTTACATTTGAAAAACTTGTTTACATTTAAAAAACTTGTTTACATTTAAAAAACTTGTTTACATTTAAAAACTTGTTTTACATTTAAAAACTGTGTTTACATTTGAAAAACTTGTTTACATTTGAAAAACTTGTTTACATTTAAAAAAACTTGTTTACATTTAAAAAACTTGTTTACATTTAAAAAACTTGTTTACATTTGAAAAACTTGTTTACATTTGAAAAACTTGTTTACATTTAAAAAACTTGTTTACATTTAAAAAAAACTTGTTTACATTTAAAAACTTGTTTACATTTAAAAACTTGTTTACATTTGAAAAACTTGTTTACATTTAAAAAACTTGTTTACATTTGAAAAAACTTGTTTACATTTAAAAAACTTGTTTACATTTAAAAAAACTTGTTTACATTTGAAAAACTGTTTACATTTGAAAAAACTTGTTTACATTTGAAAAACTTGTTTACATTTAAAAAACTTGTTTACATTTGAAAAACTTGTTTACATTTGAAAAAAACTTGTTTACATTTAAAAAACTTGTTTACATTTTTAAAAAAAACTTGTTTACATTTAAAAAACTTGTTTACATTTAAAAAACTTGTTTACATTTAAAAAAACTTGTTTACATTTAAAAAACTGTGTTTACATTTAAAAACTTGTTTACATTTGAAAAACTTGTTTACATTTAAAAAACTTGTTACATTTGAAAACTGTTTACATTTGAAAAAACTTGTTACATTTAAAAAAACTTTACATTTACATTTTAAAAAAACTTGTTTACATTTAAAAAACTTGTTTACATTTGAAAAACTTGTTTACATTTGAAAAAACTTGTTTACATTTGAAAAACTTGTTTACATTTAAAAACTTTTAAAAAAAACTGTGTTTACATTTAAAAAACTTGTTTACATTTGAAAAAACTTGTTTACATTTGAAAAAACTTGTTTACATTTAAAAACTGTTTACATTTAAAAAAACTTGTTTACATTTGAAAAACTTGTTTACATTTAAAAAAACTTGTTTACATTTAAAAAACTGTTTACATTTGAAAAAACTTGTTTACATTTAAAAAACTTGTTTACATTTGAAAAACTTGTTTACATTTAAAAAACTTGTTTACATTTAAAAAACTTGTTTACATTTGAAAAACTTGTTTACATTTGAAAAACTGTTTACATTTGAAAAAACTTGTTTACATTTAAAAAAAACTTGTTTACATTTGAAAACTTGTTTACATTTAAAAAACTTGTTTACATTGAAAAAACTTGTTTACATTTGAAAAACTTGTTTACATTTGAAAAAACTTGTTTACATTTAAAAAACTTGTTTACATTTGAAAAAACTTGTTTACATTTAAAAACTTGTTTACATTTAAAAACTTGTTTACATTTAAAAACCTTTTTACATTTGAAAAAACTTGTTTACATTTAAAAAACTTGTTTACATTTAAAAAACTTGTTTACATTTGAAAAACTTGTTTACATTTAAAAAACTTGTTTACATTTAAAAACTTGTTACATTTGAAAAACTTGTTTACATTTTAAAAAACTTGTTTACATTTAAAAACTTGTTTACATTTAAAAAAACTTGTTTACATTTAAAAAACTGTTTACATTTGAAAAACTTGTTTACATTTAAAAACTTGTTTACATTTAAAAAACTTGTTTACATTTAAAAAACTTGTTTACATTTAAAAAAAACTTGTTACATTTTGAAAAACTTGTTTACATTTGAAAAAACTTGTTTACATTTAAAAAAACTTGTTTACATTTAAAAACTGTGTTTACATTTAAAAACTTGTTTACATTTAAAAAACTTGTTTACATTTAAAAAACTTGTTTACATTTAAAAAACTTGTTTACATTTAAAAACTTGTTTACATTTAAAAAAACTTGTTTACATTTAAAAAACTTGTTTACATTTAAAAAACTTGTTTACATTTGAAAAACTTGTTTACATTTAAAAAACTTGTTTACATTTAAAAACTTGTTTACATTTAAAAAAACTTTTACATTTGAAAAACTTGTTTACATTTAAAAAAACTGTTTACATTTGAAAAACTTGTTTACATTTAAAAAAACTTGTTTACATTTGAAAAAACTTGTTTACATTTAAAAAACTTGTTTACATTTAAAAAAAACTGTTTACATTTGAAAAACTTTTTACATTTAAAAACTTGTTTACATTTAAAAAAACTTGTTTACATTTAAAAAAAACTTGTTTACATTTAAAAAACTTGTTTACATTTAAAAACTTGTTTACATTTAAAAAACTGTTTACATTTGAAAAAACTTGTTTACATTTAAAAATTGTTTACATTTGAAAAACTTGTTTACATTTGAAAAAACTTGTTTACATTTAAAAAAACTTGTTTACATTTAAAAAACTTGTTTACATTTAAAAAACTTGTTTACATTTAAAAAAACTTGTTTACATTTAAAAAACTTGTTTACATTTAAAAAACTTGTTACATTTAAAAAACTTGTTTACATTTAAAAAAAACTTGTTTACATTTGAAAAACTTGTTTACATTTAAAAAACTTGTTTACATTTAAAAAACTTGTTTACATTTGAAAAACTTGTTTACATTTAAAAAACTTGTTTACATTTAAAAAACTTGTTTACATTTAAAAAAACTTGTTTACATTTAAAAAATTGTTTACATTTAAAAAACTTGTTTACATTTAAAAAACTTGTTTACATTTAAAAAACTTGTTTACATTTAAAAACTTGTTTACATTTGAAAAACTTGTGTTTACATTTAAAAACTTGTTTACATTTGAAAAACTTGTTTACATTTGAAAAAACTTGTTTACATTTAAAAACTTGTTTACATTTGAAAAACTTGTTTACATTTAAAAACTTGTTTACATTTAAAAACTTGTTTACATTTAAAAACTTGTTTACATTTAAAAAACTTGTTTACATTTAAAAAACTTGTTTACATTTAAAAACTTGTTTACATTTGAAAAACTTGTTTACATTTAAAAAACTTGTTTACATTTAAAAACTTGTTTACATTTAAAAAACTTGTTTACATTTAAAAAAAACTTGTTTACATTTGAAAAACTTGTTTACATTTTAAAAAACTTGTTTACATTTAAAAACTTGTTTACATTTAAAAAACTTGTTTACATTTGAAAAACTTGTTTACATTTAAAAAACTTGTTTACATTTAAAAAACTTGTTTACATTTAAAAAACTTGTTTACATTTAAAAACTTGTTTACATTTGAAAAACTTGTTACATTTAAAAAACTTGTTTACATTTGAAAAACTTGTTTACATTTAAAAAAACTTGTTTACATTTAAAAAACTTGTTTACATTTTTGAAAAACTTTGTTTACATTTGAAAAACTTGTTTACATTTAAAAACTTGTTTACATTTGAAAAACTTGTTTACATTTAAAAAACTTGTTTACATTTGAAAAACTTGTTTACATTTAAAAACTTGTTTACATTTAAAAAACTTGTTTACATTTAAAAAACTTGTTTACATTTAAAAAACTTGTTTACACATTTAAAAAACTTGTTTACATTTAAAAAAACTTGTTTACATTTAAAAAAACTTGTTTACATTTAAAAAACTTGTTTACATTTAAAAACTTGTTTACATTTGAAAAACTTGTTTACATTTAAAAAAACTTGTTTACATTTAAAAAACTTGTTTACATTTAAAAAACTTGTTTACATTTAAAAACTTGTTTACATTTGAAAAAACTTGTTTACATTTAAAAAACTTGTTTACATTTAAAAAAACTTGTTTACATTTGAAAAAACTTGTTTACATTTAAAAAACTTGTTTACATTTAAAAAACTTGTTTACATTTAAAAAACTTGTTTTACATTTGAAAAACTTGTTTACATTTAAAAAACTTGTTTACATTTTAAAAACTTGTTTACATTTGAAAAACTTGTTTACATTTAAAAAAACTTGTTTACATTTAAAAAACTTGTTTACATTTGAAAAACTTGTTTACATTTGAAAAACTTGTTTACATTTGAAAAACTTGTTTACATTTGAAAAAACTTGTTTACATTTAAAAACTTGTTTACATTTAAAAACTTGTTTACATTTGAAAAACTTGTTTACATTTGAAAACTTGTTTACATTTAAAAACTTCTTTATATTTCAAAAAAACATGTTTTTATTTGAAAAACTTAATTACATTTAAAAATTTGTTTACATTTGAAAAACTTGTTTACATTTAAAAAACTTGTTTACATTTGAAAAACTTGTTTACATTTAAAAAACTGTTTACATTTAAAAACTTGTTTACATTTAAAAAACTTGTTTACATTTAAAAAAAATTGTTTACATTTGAAAAACTTGTTTACATTTGAAAAAACTTGTTTACATTTAAAAAACTTGTTTACATTTGAAAAAACTTGTTTACATTTAAAAACTTGTTTACATTTAAAAAAACTTGTTTACATTTAAAAAACTTGTTTACATTTGAAAAAAACTTGTTTACATTTAAAAAACTTGTTTACATTTGAAAAACTTGTTTACATTTTGAAAAAAATTGTTTACATTTGAAAAACTTGTTTACATTTAAAAACTTGTTACATTTAAAAAACTTGTTTACATTTAAAAAACAACTTGTTTACATTAAAAAACTTGTTTACATTTGAAAAACTTGTTTACATTTAAAAAACTTGTTTACATTTGAAAAACTTGTTTACATTTAAAAAAACTTGTTTACATTTGAAAAACTTGTTTACATTTAAAAACTTGTTTACATTTAAAAAACTTGTTTACATTTAAAAAACTTGTTACATTTTAAAAAACTTGTTTACATTTAAAAACTTGTTTACATTTGAAAACTTGTTTACATTTGAAAAACTTGTTTACATTTAAAAAACTGTTTACATTTGAAAAAAACTTGTTTACATTTAAAAAACTTGTTTACATTTGAAAAACTTGTTTACATTTAAAAAACTTGTTTACATTTAAAAAAACTTGTTTACATTTGAAAAACTTGTTTACATTTAAAAAACTTGTTTACATTTGAAAAACTTGTTTACAAAAAAACTGTTTACATTTGAAAAACTTGTTTACATTTAAAAAACTTGTTTACATTTAAAAAACTTGTTTACATTTTAAAAAAACTTGTTTACATTTTAAAAAACTTGTTTTACATTTAAAAAACTTGTTTACATTTGAAAAACTTGTTTACATTTAAAAACTTGTTTACATTTGAAAAACTTGTTTACATTTAAAAAACTTGTTTACATTTAAAAAACTTGTTTACATTTAAAAAACTTGTTTACATTTAAAAACTTGTTTACATTTAAAAAACTTGTTTACATTTAAAAAAAACTGTTTACATTTGAAAAAACTGTTTATACATTTAAAAAACTTGTTTACATTTAAAAAACTTGTTTACATTTTGAAAAAAACTTGTTTACAAAAAAAAAACTTGTTTACATTTGAAAAAACTTGTTTACATTTAAAAAACTTGTTTACATTTAAAAAACTTGTTTACATTTGAAAAAACTGTTTACATTTGAAAAAACTGTTTACATTTGAAAAACTTGTTTACATTTAAAAACTTGTTTACATTTTTGAAAAACTTGTTTACATTTGAAAAACTTGTTTACATTTAAAAAACTTGTTTACATTTAAAAAAACTTGTTTACATTTGAAAAACTTGTTTACATTTGAAAAAAAAAACTTGTTTACATTTAAAAAACTTGTTTACATTTAAAAACTTGTTTACATTTAAAAAACTGTTTACATTTGAAAAAACTTGTTTACATTTAAAAAACTTGTTTACATTTGAAAAAAACTTGTTTACATTTGAAAAACTTGTTTACATTTAAAAACTTGTTTACATTTAAAAAACTTGTTTACATTTAAAAAACTTGTTTACATTTAAAAAACTTGTTTACATTTGAAAAACTTGTTTACATTTAAAAAACTTGTTTACATTTGAAAAACTTGTTTACATTTAAAAAACTTGTTTTTAAAAACATTTACATTTAAAAAAAAAAAGTTTACATTTAAAAAACTTGTTTACATTTAAAAAACTTGTTTACATTTAAAAAACTTGTTTACATTTAAAAAACTTGTTTACATTTAAAAAACTTGTTACATTTAAAAACTTGTTTACATTTAAAAACTTGTTTACATTTAAAAAACTTGTTTACATTTGAAAAAAACTTGTTTACATTTGAAAAACTTGTTTACATTTAAAAAAACTTGTTTACATTTAAAAAACTTGTTTACATTTGAAAAACTTTTTACATTTGAAAAACTTGTTTACATTTGAAAAACTTGTTTACATTTAAAAACTTGTTACATTTAAAAAAACTTGTTTACATTTAAAAAAAACTGTGTTTACATTTTGAAAACTTGTTTTACATTTAAAAACTTGTTTACATTTAAAAAAACTTGTTTTACATTTAAAAAACTTGTTTACATTTGAAAAACTTGTTTACATTTAAAAACTGTTTACATTTGTTTAAAACTTGTTTACATTTGAAAAACTTGTTTACATTTGAAAAACTTGTTTACATTTGAAAACTTGTTTACATTTTTTAAAACTTGTTTACATTTGAAAAAC
The DNA here is from genome assembly GCA_019594935.1 of Periophthalmus modestus. Lineage (NCBI taxonomy): Eukaryota > Metazoa > Chordata > Actinopteri > Gobiiformes > Gobiidae > Periophthalmus > Periophthalmus modestus. The sequence continues at coordinate 60,555 of JAIEZT010000003.1, read as the reverse complement.
TTGTTTACATTTGGCAAAAACTTGTTTACATTTGTTTAAACTTGTTTACATTTGAAAAACTTGTTTTACATTTAAAAACTTGTTTACATTTGAAAAACTTGTTTACATTTGAAAAACTTGTTTACATTTTAAAAACTTGTTTACATTTAAAAACTTGTTTACATTTAAAAAAACTTGTTTTACATTTGAAAAACTTGTTACATTTTAAAAAACTTGTTTACATTTAAAAAACTTGTTTACATTTAAAAAAACTGTTTACATTTAAAAAAACGTGTTTACATTTGAAAAACTTGTTTACATTTTAAAAAACTTGTTTACATTTGCAAAAACTTGTTTACATTTTGAAAAACTTGTTTACATTTAAAAAAAACTTGTTTACATTTTGTTGTTTACATTTAAAAACTTGTTTACATTGAAAAAACTTTACATTTGAAAAACGGTTTACATTTGAAAAACTTGTTTACATTTAAAAAACTTGTTTACATTTTAAAAAACTTGTTTACATTTGAAAAACTTGTTTACATTTGAAAAAACTTGTTTACATTTAAAAAACTTGTTTACATTTAAAAAAACTTGTTTACATTTAAAAAAACTTGTTTTTTGAAAAACTTTTTACATTTTGAAAAACTTGTTTACATTTGAAAAACTTGTTTACATTTGAAAAACTTGTTTACATTTAAAAACTTGTTTACATTTGAAAACTTGTTTACATTTGAAAAACTTGTTTACATTTAAAAAACTTGTTTACATTTGAAAAACTTGTTTACATTTGAAAAACTGTTTACATTTTAAAAACTTGTTTACAAAAAAACTTTTTACATTTAAAAACTTGTTTACATTTTGAAAAAACTTGTTTACATTTAAAAACACTGGTTTACATTTAAAAAACTTGTTTACATTTAAAAACTTGTTTACATTTAAAAACTTGTTTTACATTTAAAAACTTGTTTACATTTTAAAAAACTTGTTTACATTTAAAAAACTTGTTTACATTTAAAAAACTTGTTTACATTTGAAAAACTTGTTTACATTTAAAAAAACTGTTTACATTTTGAAAAACTTGTTTACATTTAAAAAACTTGTTTACATTGAAAAAACTTGTTTACATTTAAAAACTTGTTTTACATTTGAAAAACTTGTTTACATTTAAAAAAACTTGTTTACATTTAAAAAACTTGTTTACATTTGAAAAACTTGTTTACATTTGAAAAACTTGTTTACATTTAAAAAACTTGTTTACATTTAAAAAACTTGTTTACATTTAAAAAACTTGTTTACATTTGAAAACTTGTTTACATTTGAAAAACTTGTTTACATTTGAAAAACTGTTTTGACATTTGAAAAAAAACTTGTTTACATTTGAAAAACTTGTTTACATTTAAAAAACTTGTTTACATTTGAAAAACTTGTTTACATTTGAAAAACTTGTTTACATTTGAAAAAACTTTTTACATTTGAAAAACTTGTTTACATTTAAAAACTTGTTTACATTTAAAAAACTTGTTTACATTTAAAAACTTGTTTACATTTAAAAAACTTGTTTACATTTTGAAAAACTTGTTTACATTTAAAAAACTTGTTTACATTTGAAAAACTTGTTTTACATTTTTGAAACTTGTTTACATTTAAAAACTGTTTACATTTAAAAAACTTGTTTACATTTGAAAAACTGTTTACATTTGAAAACTTGTTTTACATTTAAAAAACTTGTTTACATTTGAAAAACTTGTTTACATTTGAAAAACTTGTTTACATTTAAAAAAACTTGTTTACATTTAAAAAACTTGTTTACATTTGAAAAAACTTGTTTACATTTTAAAAAACTTGTTTACATTTGAAAAACTTGTTTACATTTAAAAACTTGTTACATTTGAAAAACATTTAAAAACTTGTTTACATTTTAAAAACTTGTTTACATTTAAAAACTTGTTTACATTTAAAAAAACTTGTTTACATTTGAAAACTTGTTTACATTTAAAAAACTTGTTTACATTTGAAAAACTTGTTTACATTTGAAAAAACTTGTTTACATTTAAAAACTGTTTACATTTGAAAACTTGTTTACATTTTGAAAACCTGTTTACATTTGAAAAAACTTGTTTACCATTTAAAAAACTTGTTTACATTTGAAAAACTTGTTTTACATTTGAAAAAACTTGTTTTACATTTTGAAAAAACTTGTTTACATTTGAAAAACTTTGTTTACATTTGAAAAACTTGTTTACATTTGAAAAAATTGTTTACATTTAAAAACTTGTTTACATTTAAAAAACTTGTTTACATTTGAAAAACTTGTTTTACATTTTGAAAAACTTGTTTACATTTGAAAAACTGTTTACATTTGAAAAACTTGTTTTACATTTGAAAAAAACTTGTTTACATTTGAAAAACTGTTTACATTTAAAAAACTTGTTTACATTTGAAAAACTTGTTTACATTTAAAAAACTTGTTTACATTTGAAAAACTTGTTTACATTTGAAAAAACTTGTTTACATTTTGAAAACTTGTTTAACTAAAAAAACTTGTTTACATTTAAAAAACTTGTTTACATTTAAAAAACTTGTTTACATTTAAAAAACTTGTTTACCATTTAAAAAACTTGTTTACATTTGAAAAACTTGTTTACATTTAAAAAACTTGTTTACATTGAAAAACCGTTTTACCTTTGAAAAAACTTGTTTACTTTTGAAAAAACTTGTTTACATTTTAAAAAACTTGTTTACATTTGAAAAACTTGTTTACATTTGAAAAACTTGTTTACATTTGAAAAACTTGTTTACATTTAAAAACTTTTTTACATTTGAAAAACTGTTTACATTTTAAAAACTTGTTTACATTTAAAAACTTGTTTACATTTAAAAAAAACTTGTTACATTTGAAAAACTTGTTTACATTTAAAAAAACTTGTTTACATTTGAAAAACTTGTTTACATTTACAAAACTTGTTTACATTTGAAAACTTGTTTACATTTAAAAACTTGTTTACATTTGAAAAACTTGTTTACATTTGAAAACTTGTTTACATTAAAAAACTTGTTTACATTTGAAAAACTTGTTTACATTTTAAAAAACTTGTTTACATTTAAAAAAACTTGTTTACATTTAAAAAACGTGTTTACATTTGAAAAAAACTTGTTTACATTTAAAAAACTTGGTTACATTTGAAAAAACTGTTTTACATTTAAAAACTTGTTTACATTTAAAACCTTGTTTACATTTGAAAAACTTTGTTTACCATTTGAAAAAACTTGTTACATTTGAAAAACTTGTTGTCATTTAAAACTTGTTTACATTTGAAAACTGTTTTTACATTTAAAAACTTGTTTACATTTGAAAAACTTGTTTACATTTGAAAAACTGTTGTACATTTAAAAAAAAACTTGTTTACCATTTAAAAAACTTGTTTACATTTAAAAACTTGTTTACATTTGAAAAACTTGTTTACATTTAAAAAAAACTTGTTTCCATTTTCATTTCAAAAAACTGTTTTACCTTTAAAAAACTTGTTTACATTTGAAAAACCCGTTTTACATTTGAAAAACTATCCCTACATTTGAAAAACTTGTTTACATTTAAAAAACTTGTTTACATTTGAAAAACTTGTTTACATTTAAAAAACGGTTACATTTGAATCATTGTTGTTTACATTTAAAAACGTGTTTTACATTTTAAAAAAATTGTTTACATTGAAACACTTGTTTACATTTGAAAAACTTGTTTCATTTGAAAAAACCTTGTTTACATTTGGAAAAACTGGTTACCATTTGACCCCAACGTGTTTCCATTTGAAAAACTTGTTTTACATTTGAAAACTTGTTTACATTGAAAAACTGTTTACCTTTTAAAAAACTTGTTACATTGAAAAACTGGTTTACATTTTGAAAACTTGTTCACTTCTTGAAAAACGTGTTTACCATTTTCACAAACACTTTCCATTTACAAACGCGTTTACATGAAAACTCTTGTTTACATTGAACAACGTGTTTTACATTTAAAAAATTGTTTACATTTAAAAACCTTGTTTACATTTGAAAAAACTTGTTTCCATTTGAAAAACGTGTTTACATTGAAAAAACTTCGTTACCGTTGAAAAAGCTTTGTTTAGACATTTGAAAAAATGGTTTACTTAAAAAAACTTGTTTTACATTTAAAAAAACTTGCCGATTTACATTTAATAAAACTTGTTTACATTTAAAAAACATTGTGAAAATTTAAAAAACGTGTTTACATTTGGAAAAACTTGTTTACATTTAAAATTGTTTACATTTAAAAAATGTTTAATTTAAAACTGTTTACATTTGAAAAACTTTGTTACATTTAAAAAACTTGTTACATTTAAAAAAAGTGTTTACTATTTGAAACGTGTTTACATTTGAAAAACTGTTTACATTAAAAAAGTTGAATTTAAAAAACTTGTTTAACATTGGAAAAAACTTGTGTACATGAAAAACTTGTTTAATTTAAAAAACTTGTTTACATTTAAAAACTTGTGTTAAATTA
>JAIEZT010000003.1:0-55954 GCA_019594935.1 Periophthalmus modestus | reverse complement strand
AATGTAAAACAAGTTTTGTAAAGTAAAAAACAAGTTTTCAAGGTAACAGTTTTTAAAGGTAAACAAGTTTTTTAAATGTAAACACGTTTTTAAAATGTAAACAAGTTTTTTAAAAATGTAAACAAAGTTTTTACAATGTAACAAATGTAAATGTAAACGTTTTTCAAATGTAAACAAGTTTTTCAAATGTAAACAAGTTTTTCAAATAGTAAACACGTTTTTCAAATGTAAAACAAGTTTTTAAATGTAAACACGAGTTTTAAATGTAAACAAGGCATTTTTAAATGTAAACAAGTTTTTCTAAATGTAAACAAGTTTTTCAAATGTAAACAAGTTAAATTTAAATGTAAACAAGTTGTTTTTTTTTTAAATGTAAACAAGTTTTTCAATGAAACAAGTTTTTTAAAATGTAAACACAGTTTTTCAAATGTAAACAAGTTTTCAAATGTAAACAGTTTTTCAAATGTAAACAAGTTTTTTCAAATGTAAACAAGTTTTTTAAATGTAAACAAGTTTTTTAAATGTAAACAAGTTTTCAAATGAAACAAGTTTTTCAACAAGTAAACAAGTTTTTTAAATGTAAACAAGTTTTTTCAAATGTAAACAAGTTTTAAATGTAACAAGTGTTTTTCAAACAAGTGTAAACCAAAGTTTTAACAGTAAACAAGTTTTTTAAATTAAACCAGTTTTTAAACATGAAAACAAGTTTTTCAATGTAAACAAGTTTTTCAAATGTAAACAAGTTTTTCAAATGTAAACAAGTTTTTCAAATGTAAACAAGTTTTTTTAATGTAAACAAGTTTTTTCAAATGTAAACAAGTTTTTTTAAATGTAAACAAGTTTTTTCAAATGTAAACAAGTTTTTTAACTGTAAACAAGTTTTTTAAATGTAAACAAGTTTTTTAAATGTAAACAAGTTTTTTGAAATGTAAACAAGTTTTTCAAATGTAAACAAGTTTTCAAATGTAAACAAGTTTTTTAAATGTAAAACAAGTTTTTCAAATGTAAACAAGTTTTTCAATGTAAACAAGTTTTTTTAATGTAAACAAGTTTTTAAATGTAAACAAGTTTTTTAAATGTAACAAGTTTTTCAAATGTAAACAAGTTTTTTTAATGTAAACAAGTTTTTTAATGTAAACAAGTTTTCAAATGTAAACCAAGTTTTTAAATGTAAACAAGTTTTTCAAATGTAAACAAGTTTTTTAAATGTAAACAAGTTTGTTCAAATGTAAACAAGTTTTTAAATGTAAACAAGTTTTTCAAATGTAAACAAGTTTTTTAAAATGTAAACAAGTTTTTTAAATGTAAACAAGTTTTTAAAATGTAAACACGTTTTCCAATGTAAACAAGTTTTTAAAATGTAAACAAGTTTTTTAAATGTAAACAAGTTTTTTAAATGTAAACAAAGTTTTTCAAATGTAAACAAGTTTTTTAAATGTAAAACAAGTTTTTTAAAATGTAACAAGTTTTTCAAATGTAAACAAGTTTTTTAAATGTAACACAAGTTTTTCAAATGTAAACAAGTTTTTTAAATGTAAACAAGTTTTTCAAATGTAAACAAAGTTTTTAAATGTAAAAAAACAAGTTTTTAAATGTAAACAAAGTTTTTTAAATGTAAACAAGTTTTTAAATGTAACACAAGTTTTTTCAAATGTAAACAAGTTTTTAAATGTAAACAAGTTTTTAAATGTAAACAAGTTTTTAAAATGTAAAACAAGTTTTTAAATGTAAACAAGTTTTTTTAATGTAAACAAGTTTTTTCAAATGTAAACAAGTTTTTCAAATGTAAACAAGTTTTTTAAATGTAAACAAGGTTTTTAAATGTAAACAAGTTTTTTAAATGTAAACAAGTTTTTTAAATGTAAACAAGTTTTTAAATGTAAACAAGTTTTTAAAATGTAAACAAGTTTTTAAATGTAAACAAGTTTTTTAAAAATGTAAACAAGTTTTTCAAATGTAAACAAGTTTTTTGAAATGTAAACAAGTTTTTTAAATGTAAACAAGTTTTTTAAATGTAAACAAGTTTTTAAATGTAAACAAGTTTTTCAAATGTAAACAAGTTTTTTGAAATGTAAACAAGTTTTTCAAATGTAAACAAGTTTTTTAAAATGTAAAACAAGTTTTTCAAACGTAAAATGTAAACAAGTTTTTAAATGTAAACAAGTTTTTGTAAAATGTAAACAAGTTTTTCAAATGTAAACAAGTTTTTAAATGTAAAACAAGTTTTAAAGTAAACAAGTTTGTAAACAACAAGTTTTTGTAAACAAGTGTAAATGTAACAAGTTTTTTAAATGTAAACAAGTTTTTTAAATGTAAACAAGTTTTTAAATGTAAACAAGTTTTTTTTTAAATGTAAACAAAGTTTTTTTAAATCTTAAAAGTTTTTTAAATGTAAACAAGTTTTTAATGTAAAAAAGTTTTTTAAATGTAAACAAGTTTTTCAAAATGTAAACAAGTTTTTAAATGTAAACAAGTTTTTTAAATGTAAACAAGTTTTAAATGTAAACCAGTTTTTAAATGTAAACAAGTTTTTCAAATGTAAACAAGTTTTTCAAAATGTAAACACAAGTTTTTTAAATGTAAACAAGTTTTTAAATGTAAACAAGTTTTTTTAAATGTAAAAAAAAGTTTTTTTTAAATGTAAACAAGTTTTTTCAAATGTAAACAAGTTTTTTCAAATGTAAAACAAGTTTTTTTAATCAAATGTAAACAAGTTTTTCAAATGTAAACAAGTTTTTTTAATGTAAACACAGTTTTTAAATGTAAACAAGTTTTTAAATGTAAACAAGTTTTTCAAATGTAAACAAGTTTTTTTTAAATGTAAACAAGTTTTTCAAATGTAAAACAAGTTTTTTAAATGTAAACAAGTTTTTAAATGTAAACAAGTTTTTCAAATGTAAAACAAGTTTTTCAAATGTAAAAACAGTTTTTAAATGTAAACAAGTTTTTTAAATGTAAACAAGTTTTTTAAATGTAAACAAGTTTTTCAAATGTAAACAAGTTTTTTCAAATGTAAAACAAGTTTTTTAAATGTAACACAAGTTTTTTAAATGTAAACAAGTTTTTAAATGTAAACAAGTTTTTCAAATGTAAACAAGTTTTTCAAATGTAAACAAGTTTTTTAAATGTAAACAAGTTTTTTAAATGTAAACAAGTTTTTAAATGTAAACAAGTTTTTCAAATGTAAACAAGTTTTTCAAATGTAAACAAGTTTTTCAAATGTAAACAAGTTTTTTAAATGTAAAAAGTTTTTCAAATGTTTTTCAAATGTAAACAAGTTTTTAAATGTAAACAAGTTTTTTAAATGTAAACAAGTTTTTAAATGTAAACAAGTTTTTAAATGTAAACAAGTTTTTTAAATGTAAACAAGTTTTTAAATGTAAACAAGTTTTTAAATGTAAACAAGTTTTTCAAATGTAAACAAGTTTTTAAATGTAAACAAGTTTTTAAATGTAAACAAGTTTTTCAAATGTAAACAAGTTTTTTAAATGTAAACAAGTTTTTAAAATGTAAACAAGTTTTTCAAATGTAAACAAGTTTTTTAAATGTAAACAAGTTTTTTAAATGTAAACAAGTTTTTTAAATGTAAACAAGTTTTTAAATGTAAACAAGTTTTTTAAATGTAAACAAGTTTTTTAAATGTAAACAAGTTTTTTAAATGTAAAACAAGTTTTTTAAATGTAAACAAGTTTTTTAAATGGTAAACAAGTTTTTTTAAATGTAAAACAAGTTTTTCAAATGGTAAACAAGTTTTTAAATGTAAACAAGTTTTCAAATGTAAACAAGTTTTTCAAATGTAAACAAGTTTTTTAAAATGTAAACAAGTTTTTAAATGTAAACAAGTTTTTTAAATGTAAACAAGTTTTTCAAATGTAAACAAGTTTTTTGTAAACAAGTAAATGTAAACAAGTTTTTGAAATGTTTTCAACAAGTTTTTAAATGTAAACACAGTTTTTTAAATGTAAACAAGTTTTTCAAAACTGTAAACAAGTTTTTTAAATGTAAACAAGTTTTTAAATGTAAACAAAGTTTTTGCAAATGTAAACAAATTTTTTTAAATGTAAACAAGTTTTTCAAATGTAAACAAGTTTTTAAATGTAAACAAGTTTTTAAATGTAAACAACAAAACTGTCATCCACACCTGAAACTGTCATCCACACCTGAAACTGTCATCCACACCTGAAACTGTCATCCACACCTGAAACTCATCCACATCTGAAACTGTCATCCACACCTCAAAACTGTCATCCACATCTGAAACTCTCATCCCACACCTGAAACTGTCATCCACATCTGAAAACTTTGACCCACACCTGAAACAGTCATCCACACCTGAAACTCATCCACACCCGAACACTGTCTCCTCTCCCTGAAACTGTCATCCGCACCTAAAACTGTCATCCACAACTGAAAACTCATCCACACCTGAAACTGTCATCCACAACTGAAACTCATCCACACCTGAAACTGTCATCCACACCTGAAACTGTCATCTACACCAGAAACTGTCATCCACACCTGAAACTGTGATCCACATCTGAAACTTTCACCCACACCTGAAACTGTCATCTACACCAGAAACTGTCATCCACACCTGAAACTGTCATCCACATCTGAAACTGTCATCCACACCTGAAACTGTCATCCACACCTGAAACTCATCCACACCTGAAACTGTTCCTCTCCTGAAACTGTCATCGGCACCTGAAACTGTCATCCACACCTAAAACTGTAACCCACACCTGAAACTGTCATCCATACCTGAAACTGTCATCCACATCTGAAAACTCATCCACACCTTAAACTGTCATCCACACCTGAAACTGTCATCCACAACTGAAACTCATCCACACCTGAAACTGTCATCCATACCTGAAACTGTCATCCACACCTAAAACTGTAACCCACACCTGAAACTGGCATCCATACCTGAAACTGTCATCCACATCTGAAAACTCATCCACATCTGAAACTGTCATCCACACCTGAAACTCATCCACACCTTAAACTGTCATCCACACCTGAAACTGTCATCCACATCTGAAACTCATCCACATCTGAAACTGTCATCCACACCTGAAACTCATCCACACCTTAAACTGTCATCCACACCTGAAAAAACTGTCATCCACACCTGAAACTTTCATCCATACCTGAAAACTGTCATCCACACACTGAAACTGTCATCCACATCTGAAACTCATCCACATCTGAAACTGTCATCCACACCTGAAAACCGTCATCCACACCTGAAACTGTCATCCACACCTGAAACTGTCATCCACACCCCGAAAACTGTCATCCACACCTGAATCTGTCATCCACACCTGAAACTCATCCACAACTGAAACTGTCTCCTCTCCTGAAACTGTCATCCATACCTGAAACCGTCATCTACACCTGAAACTCCCCACACCCGAAACTGTCATCCACACCAGAAGAAACTGTCATCCACATCTGAAACTGTGATCCACATCTGAAACTTTCACCCACAACTGAAACTCATCCACACCTGAAACTGTCATCCACAACTGAAACTCATCCACACCTGAAAACTGTCATCCACACCTGAAAACTGTCATCTACACCAGAAACTGTCATCCACACCTGAAACTGTGATCCACATCTGAAACTTTCACCCACACCTGAAACTGTCATCTACACCAGAAAAAACTGTCATCCACACCTGAAACTGTCATCCACACCTGAAACTGTCATCCACACCTGAAACTCATCCACACCTGAAACTGTCATCTCTCCTGAAAACTGTCATCGGCACCTGAAACTGTCATCCACACCTAAAACTGTAACCCACACCTGAAACTGTCATCCATACCTGAAACTGTCATCCACATCTGAAAAACTCATCCACACCTTAAACTGTCATCCACACCTGAAAACTGTCATCCACAACTGAAAACTCATCCACACCTGAAACTGTCATCCATACCTGAAACTGTCATCCACACCTAAAACTGTAACCCCACACCTGAAACTGGCATCCATACCTGAAACTGTCATCCACATCTGAAACTCATCCACATCTGAAACTGTCATCCACACCTGAAAACTCATCCACACCTTAAACTGTCATCCACACCTGAAACTGTCATCACACCTGAAACTGGTCATCCACACCTGAAACTGTCATCCCACACCTGAAACTCATCCACACCTGAAACTGTCATCCATACCTGAAACTGTCATCCCCCTGAAACTGTAACCCACACACCTGAAATTGTCATCCATACCTGAAACTGTCATCCACAACTGAAACTCATCCACACCTGAAACTGTCATCCATACCTGAAAACTGTCATCCACCACACCTAAAACTGTAACCCACACCTGAAACTGGCATCCATACCTGAAACTGTCCATCCACATCTGAAACTCTCATCCACATCTGAAACTGTCATCCACACTGAAACTCATCCACACCTTAAACTGTCATCCACACCTGAAACTGTCATCCACATCTGAAACTCATCCACATCTGAAACTGTCATCCACACCTGAAACTCATCCACACCTTAAACTGTCATCCACACCTGAAACTGTCATCCACACCTGAAAACTTTCATCCATACCTGAAACTGTCATCCACACCTGAAACTGTCATCCACATCCTGAAACTCATCCACATCTGAAACTGTCATCCACACCTGAAACCGTCATCCACACCTGAAACTGTCATCCACACCTGAAAACTGTCATCCACACCCGAAACTGTCATCCACACCTGAATCTGTCATCCACACCTGAAACTCATCCACAACTGAAACTGTCTCCTCTCCTGAAAACTGTCATCCATACCTGAAACCGTCATCTACACCTGAAAACTCATCCACACCCGAAAACTGTCATCCACACCAGAAACTGTCATCCACATCTGAAACTGTGATCCACATCTGAAACTTTCACCCACAACTGAAAACTCATCCACACCTGAAACTGTCATCCACAACTGAAACTCATCCACACCTGAAACTGTCATCCACACCTGAAACTGTCATCTACACCAGAAACTGTCATCCACACCTGAAACTGTGATCCACATCTGAAACTTTCACCCACACCTGAAACTGTCATCTACACCAGAAACGGTCATCCACACCTGAAACTGTCATCCACACCTGAAACTGTCATCCACACCTGAAACTCATCCACACCTGAAACTGTCTCCTCTCCTGAAACTGTCATCGGCACCTGAAACTGTCATCCACACCTAAAACTGTAACCCACACCTGAAACTGTCATCCATACCTGAAACTGTCATCCACATCTGAAACTCATCCACACCTTAAACTGTCATCCACACCTGAAACTGTCATCCACAACTGAAACTCATCCACACCTGAAACTGTCATCCATACCTGAAACTGTCATCCACACCTAAAACTCTAACCCACACCTGAAACTGGCATCCATACCTGAAACTGTCATCCACATCTGAAACTCATCCACATCTGAAACTGTCATCCACACCTGAAACTCATCCACACCTTAAACTGTCATCCACACCTGAAACTGTCATCCACATATGAAACTCATCCACATCTGAAACTGTCATCCACACCTGAAACTCATCCACACCTTAAACTGTCATCCACACCTGAAACTGTCATCCACACCTGAAACTTTCATCCATACCTGAAACTGTCATCCACACCTGAAACTGTCATCCACATCTGAAACTCATCCACATCTGAAACTGTCATCCACACCTGAAACCGTCATCCACACCTGAAACTGTCATCCACACCTGAAACTGTCATCCACACCCGAAACTGTCATCCACACCTGAATCTGTCATCCACACCTGAAACTCATCCACAACTGAAACTGTCTCCTCTCCTGAAACTGTCATCCATACCTGAAACCGTCATCTACACCTGAAACTCATCCACACCCGAAACTGTCATCCACACCAGAAACTGTCATCCACACCTGAAACTGTCATCCACACCTGAAACTGTCATCCACACCTGAAACTGTCACCACACCTGAAACTGTCATCCACACCTGAAACTCATCCGCATCTGAAACTGTCATCCACATCTGAAACTCATCCACATCTGAAACTGTCATCCACACCTGAAACTGTCATCCACACCTGAAACTGTCATCCACACCTGAAACTCATCCGCATCTGAAACTGTCATCCACACCTGAAACTGTCATCCACATCTGAAACTGTCATCCACACCTGAAACTGTCATCCACATCTGAAACTTTGACCCACACCTGAAACTCATCCACACCTGAAACTCATCCACACCTGAAACTGTCTCCTCTCCTGAAACTGTCATCCGCACCTAAAACTGTCATCCACACCTGAAACTGTCATCTACACCAGAAAACTGTCATCCACACCTGAAACTGTGATCCACATCTGAAACTTTCACCCACACCTGAAACTGTCATCCACACCTGAAACTGTCTCCTCTCCTGAAACTGTCATCCACACCTGAAACTGTCATACACATCTGAAACTGTCATCCACAACTGAAACTCATCCATACCTGAAACTGTCATCCATACCTGAAACCGTCATCCACACCTGAAAAACTGTCATCCACACCAGAAAAACTGTCATCCACACCTGAAACTGTGATCCACATCTGAAACTTTCATCACCCACACCTGAAACTGTCATCCACACCCGAAACTGTCATCCACACCAGAAACTGTCATCCACACCTGAAACTGTGATCCACATCTGAAACTTTCACCCACACCTGAAACTGTCATCCACACCTGAAACTGTGATCCACATCTGAAACTTTCACCCACACCTGAAACTGTCATCCACACCTGAAACTGTCTCCTCTCCTGAAACTGTCATCCACACCTGAAACTGTCATACACATCTGAAACTGTCATCCACAACTGAAACTCATCCACACCTGAAACTGTCATCCATACCTGAAACCGTCATCCACACCTGAAACTGTCATCCACACCTGAAACTGTCATCCACACCAGAAACTGTCATCCACATCTGAAACTTTCACCCACACCTGAATCTGTCATCCACACCTGAAACTCATCCACAACTGAAACTGTCTCCTCTCCTGAAACTGTCATCCATACCTGAAACCGTCATCCACACCTGAAACTGTCATCCACACCCGAAACTGTCATCCACACCAGAAACTGTCATCCACACCTGAAACTGTGATCCACATCTGAAACTTTCACCCACACCTGAAACTGTCACACCACGAAACTGGTCCACACCTGAAACTGTCATCCATACCTGAAACTGTCATCCATACCTGAAACTGTCATCCACACCTGAAACTGTCATCCACAACTGAAACTCATCCACACCTGAAACTTTCATCCATACCTGAAACTGTAACCCACACCTGAAACTCATCCACACCTGAAACTGTCATCCATACCTGAAACTGTCATCCATACCTGAAACTGTCATCCATACCTGAAACTGTCATCCACACCTGAAACTCATCCACACCTGAAACTGTCATCTACCTGAAACTGTCATCCATACCTGAAACTGTCATCCGCATCTGAAACTCATCCACATTTGAAACTGTCTCCACATCTGAAACTGTCATCCACACCTGAAACTCATCCACAGCTTCATCACCTCAGGACTCGACTGGTTCAATCGTCTCCTCGATGGACTTCCCTCCACTGAGCTTCAGTAACTTCAGTTTGTTCAGAACTCTGGAGGAGCAGAGATGTAGCTCGGCACATACCGACTTTAAAGTGTGAACGGTAGTAGAGCTGAAACATCGAGACCTGTGTAGAAAAAATGACCTAGACCAGCTGACGTGTTTCAGCCGTCTTTGTCAGGAGTAAAAATAATTTTTTTCAAGTGGTATTGCCGTAGTTTTGTCTGATTGTGAGATAATTCTGTAAATATTGTCTGTTTTTTTGTTGATTTAATATTTATTATTCTTGAGATGTGGGGGGTGATTTGGTGGTTTTTCGAGGTTTTGTGTCTCCCTGATGCTGAACTTCTGGACCACGTGTGTGACATAAACCCGTCTGTTGTCTTACGTCTGTGCTGTAGATGTGTGATTCTTTCTCTTTCCATGGTGTAAGTTTATGGGGTTCTTGTTTTGTTGGAGGTCTGTGTTGTTCCACAAAGGTGTGAAGTTAGATGATGCTATGGTGGAGTTAGTCATTTTATGAAACTTCCACCAGGCTGAGCTGAAGATATTGTTAGAATGTAAAGGGTGATGTTTGATTGTGTGGCCTTGGAATGGGAGGTCAGATATTGGACCATCACAAATGTCCTGCTCAGTATCAGACCAGATGTTGTCTGAGGGGTGAGTCTATTCAAAAATATACTGCACTTGGTGGAGTTGTTCATCTTCGACACCGAGGATGAAGAATTCAGTGGATTTAGTGATTTTTTTTTGGACTGAGATCCAGAGTAAACTTGTTGTTTTTTCTGCTTTAGTTTGTGATTAACTGTTAATATCTGACGTTTACAAACCAGACACGTGTTCAGTTCTGTCTGTGCTTCAGCTCAATAAATATAAATTTTATTTTTGAATCTATTCTTAAATTATTTCTTACTATTTATCTATTACCCTGTTTCTTCTGTTCTCTATGTGTGCGGTGCAATGCTGGAATTTCCCCACTGTGGGACTAATAAAGGCTTATCTTATCTTATCTTATCTTATCTTATCTTAAATGTGTGATGTTAGCATTAGCATTAGCATTAGCGTTAGCGTTAGCGTTAGCCGCTGCACCGATATTCAGCCTGTTCTTCCACATTTTATTCTTCTTATTATAAGTTGATTTGAAGATATGCTCTTGGTCTCAGATGTTGTGACTTATCGTCCAGTGCGACTTATATATGTTTTTTTCTTCATTATTCTGCATTTTTTCTCTTGTGCGACTCATACTCCAGAGCGACGTATAGTCCAGAAAATACAGTCACTGATTTTTCTTTCCACATGATTTTTCCAGACCTCTTGTCGTCCCTGGATTAATTCTACTTTTATGTTTCACTTTGACTGTCCTCACTGGACAATAACAGTCACACAGTGACATAAATGTGTCACAGATGCATTATGGGAGTCATTTGTATCTTCAATCGACCTCGTTCCATTCATGATCACAAGTTCAGCTTTAAATGTCTCGACTGTCTCTGTCTGTGTAGCTAAGAATAAATCTGTTCATTATTTGATCAATTCTGCACAAATGTAAATATAACAATCTAAAACCAAACTTTGCACATTTCTACAACGACTCTGTTTCTTATATAAAACTCTTAAGTGGCTCCACTAGCAAAAAGAAACAGTTACTGTCAGAACAAATGACAAAATATTTGACTGTGTGGAGCCCTGGCACATGGCTACAACGGTGTATTACTGCCACTTTAAAAATAATAATTCTGCGAGCGCTATGAGAATAAAGTCGACATTAAAGATGTAATTTTACGAGAATAAACTCGTAATTTTATGAGAATAAACTCATAATTTTATGAGAATATTGGCTCCTGTGCGTGAATAAGTAGACTAGTGCATTATGTGTTATGGAGAGTTTGGAGTATTTTGTTGGGATATACTTTAAACTGGGCTTTACGCACAATGAAAATGAAATGAAGTACTGTGTCTTTTATCCCACCATCACCAAACTATCATCAGTCTAAGGACTTTGAAGTGACACTGCACATGTTTGAGTTTGTGTCGTCAGAGGAACCGTAGGGTTTTGAATTAATTGCGACTTTTGTGGAAGAGGAACTGTCTGAAGTGATTGTGCATAAACCCCAGAGTCCAAACTCTCCATAACGCACTAGTCGACTCACTCACACAGGAGCCGATATTCTCATAAAATTATGACTTTATTCTCATAAAATTACGACTTAATTCTCGTAAAATTACAACTTTTTCTGGCTTCGACTTTATTCTCGTAAAATGATGTCTTTGATGTCGAAATGCTACAACGTTATTCTCGTAGAACCCACAGAATTTTTTTTTTTTTTAAGTGGCAGTAATACGACATCGTAATAATACGACGTCGTAATAATACGCCGTCGTAATAATACGCCGTCGTAGAATGAGCCTCATGTAACAGAGTTAAAAATGCTCTTTATACTATTTCCAATTTGTGTTTTATGTTTCGTTTGAATTGATGTGAATTTGATCATTTTGACATTTTATTTTGAAAACCCGGAAATGCGCATTACTCCCGTGTGTTTTATTTTGGTAGCGTCACTTCCGCTCTCACGTAGGAGGCTACAGAGGGTAAGTTACATTTTATAAAAATGATTTACTGTGAGCATAAATACAAGAACACATGTTGATAAGACAAAGTTGTCGTGATGAATGTGTTTTGGAGCGATAATTGTAAGTTTTGTACATTTAATTTGGACTCAAATGTTTCAGTTCTCTTCATACTGTTACATGGAGCTGAATGGCGAGAAAAATGAGCCGCTATGTCACGTGCTGTTGTCATGGTGACATAAAAATATATATATATAAATATATATATATATATATATATATATATATATATATATATATATATATATATATATTTCCTGATCCAGAAGGATCCCTCAAAGGGGACAGTCCCATCCAACTATCGCCCAATAACCTGTCTCTCCACAACATGGAAGCTCATGTCAGGCATCATCGCGGCTAAGATAAATGGGCACATGGACCAATACATGAGCACAGCACAGAAGGGCAGCGGCAAAGACACCAGGGGAGCCAAACACCAGCTCCTGGTCGACCCGAACAGTCTCCCGAGACTGCAGAACCCGCAAGACCAACCTGTGCACTGCCTGGATTGATTACAAGAAAGCCTACGACTCTATGCCACACACATGGATCACTGAATGGAGCTGTACAACATCAACAGGACTCTAAGAGCCTTAACTGCAAACTCAATGAGGTTGTGGAAAACCACCCTTGAGGCCAATGGCAAGCCACTTGCACAAGTGACCATCAAATGTGGCATATACCAAGGAGATGCACTGTCCCCACTACTGTTCTGCATAGGTCTGAACCCCTCAGCCAAATCATCAGCAACACTGGCTATGGATACCGACTCAGGAATGGGGCCACCGTCAGTCACCTCCTCTACATGGATGACATCAAGCTGTACGCTAAGAATGAGCGAGACATCGACTCACTGATCCACACCACCAGGATCTACAGCACAGACACTGGAATGTCATTCGGGCTAGAGAAGTGTAGCCGGATGGTGACAAAGAGAGGGAAGGTAGTCCAGAGAAGGGGTCTCACTCCCAGAAGGGACAATAGCAGACGTTGAGGACAGTTACAAGTACCTTGGTATCCCACAAGCAAATGGCAACCTTGAAGAGGAGGAACAAGGAAAGCAGCTACGGCCAAATACCTCAGACGAGTAAGGCAAGTCCTAAGGAGTCAGCTCAATGGCAAGAATAGACCCAGGCAATAAACAGCTACGCCCTGCCAGTAATCAGATACCCAGCAGGGATCATAAGCTGGCCAAAGGAGGAGATACAGACCACAGATGTTAAGACACGAAAGCTCCTGACCATGCATGGTGGGTTCCATCCAAAATCCAGCACCCTGAGACTGTACGCGAGCCGTAAGGAAGGTGGCCGAGGACTAGTGAGTGTGAGAGCCACAGTCCAGGATGAAACATCCAAGATCCACAAGTACATCCAGGACAAGGCCCCAACAGATGACGTGCTCAGCGAATGTCTCAGACAGTGGAGTGCAGAGGAAGAGGAGCTGGAGGAACCATCATGGAAGGACAAGCCCCTGCATGGGATGTACCACCGGAACATAAATGAAGTGGCTGATATCAAGAAATCCTATCAATGGCTTGAGAAAGCTGGACTGAAGGACAGCACAGAGGCACTCATCCTGGCTGCACAGGAGCAGGCCTTGAGCACAAGAGCGATAGAGGCCCAGATCTACCACACCAGACAAGACCCACGGTGTAGGCTGTGCAAAGAGGCCCCTGAGACAATCCAGCACATAACTGCAGGGTGTAAGATGCTGGCAGGGAAAGCATACATGGAGCGGCATAACCAAGTGGCAGACATAGTGTACAGAAACATCTGTGCAGAGTACGGACTGGAAACCCCAAGGTCAAGGTGGGAAATACCTCCAAAGGTAGTGGAGAATGATCGAGCCAAGATCCTGTGGGACTTCCAGATACAGACTGACAGAATGGTGATGGCGAACCAACCGGACATAGTGGTGGTGGATAAACAACAGAGCAAAGCCGTTGTCATTTTACAAATCAGAAAATTACGCTCTCACAAGTTTTGAGACACTCGTTGAACTGGTTTAGTCCTGGTTTACTTATGGTTTGGTCCTGGTTTAGTCCAGGTTTAGTCCTGGTTTTGTCCTGGTTTTGTCCTGGTTTTGTCCTGGTTTAGTACTGGCTTAGACCTGGTTTAGTCCTGGTTTAGTACTGGCTTAGACCTGGTTTAGACCTGGTTTAGTCCTAGTTTAGTCCTGGTTTAGTCCCGGTTTAGTCCAGGTTTAGTCCAGGTTTAGTCCAGGTTTAGTCCAGGTTTAGTCCCTGGTTTAGTCCCTGGTTTAGTCCCTGGTTTAGTCCCTGGTTTAGTCCCTGGTTCAGTGATAATGTCTGGTGTGGCGGGCCAACACGCACGACTCAGGAGGCAGTTTAACAGTGTTTATTCACAAAGTGGCAAGTATATTTACAAGGTGCGGTGTAATTGAGTCTCTTTCTCTGTGGTGAGTATATATACAGTGCAGGGTGGCAGAGTCTCTCTCTCTCGGGCCGGGGAACGAGGTGACGAGCAGGGAGTGGTGAGTAGAACAGGATCCAGTGCACGTAGACAGACAAGTGAAGCACAGTACGATACCAGGTGAGGAGCAGGGTCGAGGTGAAGACAGGCTGACAGGCGAAAACCGGAGGCAGGAGTCTGGAGGCAGAATATATCCAAATAAGTGCGAGATACAAACACAGGGAAGCACAAGTAACAGGAGCTAGGTAGTCACGTTTGGTACACGGACGTTCTGGCACCGGGTAGCACTCTCCAGCTCTCTTTATCCCCCACGGCAGGTGATGGCAATCAGCCTGATGAGAGGCAGGTGCGCGTGGGAGTGGCTGGAGGCTCCGCCCGGCTCCAGAGTCAGCAGGTGCAGGAGGGAGGAGAACACAGGAACAGGCAGGAATGACAGATCATGACAGGTTCAGTCCTGGTTCAGTCCTGGGTCAGTCCTGGTTCAGTCCTGGTTCAGTCCTGGGTCAGTCCTGGTTCAGTCCTGGTTTAGTCCTGGTTCAGTCCTGGTTCAGTCCTGGTTTAGTCCAGGTTTAGTCCAGGTTTAGTCCTGGTTTAGTCCTGGTTTAGTTCCTGGGTCAGTCCTGGTTTAGTCCTAGTTTAGTCCAGGTTTAGTTCTGGTTTAGTCCAGGTTTAGTCCCTGGTTCAGTCCTGGTTTAGTCCAGGTTTAGTCCAGGTTTAGTTCTGGTTCAGTCCTGGTTCAGTCCTGGGTCAGTCCTGGTTAGTCCTGGTTTAGTTCTGGTTTAGTCCCTGGTTTAGTTCTGGTTTAATCCTGGTTTAGTCCTGGTTTAGTCCTGGTTTAGTCCTGGTTTAGACCTGGTTTAGTCCTGGCTTAGTCCTGGTTTAGTCCTGGTTCAGTCCTGGTTTAGTCCTGGTTTAGTCCTGGGTCAGTCCTGGTTTAGTCCTGGTTCAGTCCTGGTTCAGTCCTGGTTTAGTCCTTGTGGTATATTGCGCTCAGCGCTATAACCGCCGCCAGCCAATAGGTGGTGCTGTTGCACAACAGTTGTCAGTTGAAGTTGGTACAAGTTATTAAAAGTGATTCAATGGACCTGCACCACAGCCTCGTCCCAGTCGTCTGTTATATATATACTTATAACCCACGTCAAAGACTACAAATAGCATAAAGCTACAACATGGTGTCAGAAGTTCGAGCTGCCGTGTAAAGTGAGTGAACAAAGACTACAACAGTAAGCTTGCGGGAGACGGACAGACAGCTAAAAAAGTTGCTAACGGCATGGAGCAATTCAAACCGCCGTCGCCTCTGCTACTCAACGGCAATTTGGCTGAGACTTGGCGCAGATGGGAACAAAGGTTCCAACTATACATGGTCGCTTCAGGTGCGTTGGAGAAAGATGAAAAGGTTAAAACAGCCATTCTCCTACACACTATCGGCGAGGAGGCGCTAGAAGTATATAACACACTGACTATTACCCCTGCCGGAGACGAGCTAACAATTGAAGACATTATGCTAGCATTCAAGAACTATTGTAGCCCGCGAAAAAACGTTTTTGAGCGCCATCAGTTCTGGTCACATCCAATGCCAGAAGGAATCACAATGGACAGATATGTCACAGAACTCCGTCAAAAAAGCAAAGACTGTGAGTTTGGACGTAATGAAGACGACATGATCAGAGACAAGTTGGTTTTCAGCATTAATGACATGACATTAAAAGAAAGACTGCTTCGTGATAATGACTTAAACTCTATGCAAAGCAATAGAAATATGCAGATCAGCGGAGGTAGCCAAATCACAGATTCAGGCTATGCAGTCGGCTCCAGTCACACAAGACATGTCAGTGGATGCATTAAGAAAAGCAACAGGACACGGTCGACCTGCAAAACCTACAAGTAAAGCAAGTAATACTAAGCAAACGGTTTGTACTAAGTGTGGCAATAAACATGAGCTCAGGCAGTGTCCCGCCTATGGAACAACATGTCACAAGTGTAAAAAAGCTAACCATTTTGCAAAGATGTGTAGATCTACTGCAGTAAAGTACAGTAACTACAGGATGGCTAAAACTGTGAACAACATTGAGACCGAAGTGGATCCGATTGTGGCATAGAGGGGACGGGGTGGGCTTTAAGGCCCCTCCCGAGGGTCACAATCAAATTTAGTTAAAAAGACACACAAATAAGATCCTGAATTAAGAGACAAGAGGACGGGATGAATGATTAAAATCGTATTTATTTAATAAAAGTTTAAAAATTCAAATGGCTAAAATGAAATTAACTAAGACCAACTAAATTTGGGTAGATATATTTATTATAACATTTTAAATTTAAAAGCTGGACAAATTTTATTACAAAAGAAAAGCTAAAAATTGAATTTCTAATTAAAATAGGCCTAGAAGTAAAAAAGGGGTTTAAAATTACCAGAAACCAAAATAAGCTAGCTGGGGCCACCGGGGGTGAGCAGACTATCAGGGGTTGTGCCCAGGGGTGCTACCACATACTCACCTCAGTGGACACAGCAAACGGCACAGCAACATGAAAAGTGCACAAAACTAAAATTGTGATCCCAGTGCACTAAATCACATGCAAAGGTGGGGAACCTCACCAACGTGCCTATAGCCCAACACCAGGAGGCACCCAGCATCGCTGAAAGAAAAACAAAAATGTATTAAAATTTGACCCAGTTACTAAACCTGCTAATAAAAGTACCCGACAATATGAAAAAAAACAAAAAGGAACGCAGCAAAACAAAATGCAAAACAAAACAGTGTACAAAAACAAAAATACAAAACAAAATGCAAAACAGGTACAAAACAAGGTGCAAAACGGGACAAAAGTGCAAAACAGCAGCAGGTTTAGCCACCACCTGTAATCAGCCCTGGTAAGGATCTGCCTTGGGTTGGACTCCCCCAGACCAACACTTTGCCGAGCAGGACTCCTAAAACGCCAGTCCTGGTCCAGCAGCAGACAAGCAGCAAAGAGAGTGCCATATTGGCCACAGGTGCATTTAAATAGTTCCTAACTATGAGGGCGGGGTCAGGGGTGGAGCTCACCGGGGCTTTTGAGCGGGGAAAGGGGACAACCCCACTACACATTGTACATAGGACTGTTGTGCGCGGTGACAAGAGAGAGACTAACAAAAGTGGATAGAGACTGTCAAAATCAAAGGGTCGCCAGTCACTTTCAAGCTTGACACAGGTGCAGACACAAATGTGCTTCCCATGTCAGTTTACAAAATACTTTATGGAGTACCTCAGTTAAAGCCCACAATGACTGCACTCATAGCTTTTGGTGGAGCTCGCATACACGCAGATGGTGTGGTGTCTCTCGAATGTGAAGTAAAGGAAAACAGAGCTGTACTTGACTTTTTTGTGACTAGCCATGCAGATAAGTCAATCTTGGGTGGACAAGCATGTGAAGAGCTGCAACTGGTGAAACGAGTTGAGTCACTTACCACAAAGACCACCAAACCAACAGCCACCAAGAAAGAACT
The DNA here is from genome assembly GCA_019594935.1 of Periophthalmus modestus. Lineage (NCBI taxonomy): Eukaryota > Metazoa > Chordata > Actinopteri > Gobiiformes > Gobiidae > Periophthalmus > Periophthalmus modestus. Next base: position 37,766 of record JAIEZT010000003.1, on the reverse strand, counting down.
TTTGGAGAAGTATGCAGAAGTTTTCACAGGACTTGGTGAGTTTCCTGGAGTTCACCACATACACATTGATACAAATGTAACGCCTGTGATACACGCATGTCGTAATGTGCCTCTCTCCATATTGGACCCGCTGAAACAGACATTGAAAGATCTACAAAACAGAGATGTTATTACACCTGTCAATGAGCCTACAGAATGGGTGAACAGTTTAGTCGTCACACAGAAGAAGAACGGGACACTAAGGGTGTGTTTGGACCCTTGTGATCTGAACCGAGCAGTGAAACGCCAGCACTACTCCATTCCCACACATGAGGATGTCCTCAGTAAACTAGCTGGAAAATCTATCTTCACCATTTTGGATGAAAAAGATGGTTACTGGCAAATCAAACTGGATGAGCCATCTTCCAAGCTCTGTACTTTTAACACGCCCTGGGTCGGGTACCGTTTCCTCCGACTCCCATTTGGAGTTAAATCAGCAAGTGAGGTTTTTCAACAAAAGAACTGTGAGCTTTTTGGTGATATACCTGGTGTGTTTATCATAGCAGATGACATGATCATTGCAGCAGCTACAGAACAAGAACATGATGAGATCCTACAAAAAGTGATGGAAAGAGCAATAACTGCAAATGTAAAGTTTAACAAGGACAAGATACAGTTCAAAGTGGATACAGTGAAATACATGGGTCACATCATCACTGCAGCTGGACAGAAAGCAGATGACGCAAAAATCAAAGCTATTGTGAATATGCCCACTCCAGAAGACAAACAAAGCCTTCAACGACTTTCTTGGAATGACAAAATTTCTGACACAGTACATTCCAAACGAAGCTTCGCTAACTGCTCCTTTGAGACAGCTTCTGAAAAAAAGACACAATGTGGCAGTGGCAATCACATCACACCAAAGCTTTACAAATACTAAAGTCCACGCTGACACAAGCACCAGTTTTGAGATTTTATGACCACAGGAAATCACTAACATTACAAGCTGACTCTTCAAAAGATGGACTGGGTGCATGTCTGCTGCAGGAAGGACAACCTGTATGCTATGCGTCACGAGCACTCACAGACACAGAAAAGAGATATGCACAAATAGAGAAAGAATTACTAGCCATTGTGTTTGCTGCCAAAAAAATTTCACCAATATGTCTATGGAAGACCAGTGACAGTGCAATCTGATCACAAGCCGCTTGAAGTAATTATGCGCAAGCCGCTCTGTGAAGCGCCAGCAAGATTACAAGGCATGCTGTTACAACTGCAGAGGTATGATCTCACTGTCACATACACACCTGGCAAACACATGTACATAGCCGACGCACTTTCACGTGCCACTACACCCAATGACAATGACAACGAAACGGACACATCAAGTGATGAAAAGAGTTGTGTACGCTTTAGAGGCCACAGAGGCGCTGAGTGAAGAGACACTCAACAGACTGAAAGCAGCGGTAGCAGCAGACAGTGTGCTACAGGCTGTGCGCGAAAGACACATGATCGGGTGGCCTGCTAAAAGGAAAAGTCTGGACAAAATACTCCACAGCTATTGGCCATTGCGACACACCATCAGTGTTAACAAGGATATTGTCATGGTAGGAGACAAGATTGTTATACCACAAAACTCAAACACGTGATACTTGAGAAGCTGCACATTGCTCACACAGCGCACAAAAAGCTAAAGCGAGAAAAAGTGCTGTACTGGCCTGGAATGTCACGAGATATGAGTCTATGATTGAAAAGTGTGAACAGTGCCAACAGATGCAACCAGAAACCAAGTGGAGCCACTTATTCCACATCCAGTTCCAGAGCTTCCATGGATGAAAATTGGAGCAGACATTTTTGAGCTGAACGGTCAGTCATATCTCCTGTTAGTTGATTATTTGACTAAATACCCCGAAGTTTTGAATCTGCCTATAAGACGGCTCACACTGTGATTCAAAAAATGAAATCAGTTTTTGCAAGGCACGGGATTCCAAAAGAGATAGTGAGCGATCACGTACCATTCGCCAGTGATGAGATGAAGTCATTCGCAAGCTCCTGGGAAATCAAGCTCACATTCTCCAGCCCCGGTTTTCCCCTCTTCAAATGGAATGGCTGAGCGCGCCCATTAAAACTGTTAAACATGCACTTAAGAAAGCACTGTTGACAGGGACTGATCCACATCTAGTACTTTTATCCCTGAGAAACACTCCAGTTACTGGACTGAATGTATCACCTGCGCAGATGTTAATGGGAAGAGTTCTTCGCAGCACACTGCCATGTACAAGTGCTGTGCTGAAACAATCAGCCCCACGAGATGTCTACAACAAGGTACAGGACATTCAGTTCAACCAAAAGAAGCATTTTGACCAACGTGCAAAACCACTAACAGTGTTGACACCTGGTGACACTGTACACATGCAAACACAACGCGGTTGGGAGCCAGCAGTCGTCGTTCACCAAAGAGAGGAACCGCGCTCTTACACTGTGCAAACACCAGCAGGACGGGTACTGAGGAGGAACAGGGGACATCTGAGGAAAATACATCCGAGTCTGTTCAAGGAAAAATCCCTGGACTCTGACCCTGATGAACTGTCTTCTCAAACCCAGAATCTGCTGGACCATCAACACATGATCCACCAGATGATTCATCTATGACACTCCAACATGCTACACACGTAGTGGTCGTGCTGTAAGACGCCCTGCTAGATACAATGACTAGGTCATAAGTTAATGTTGTGTATATCTTCCAAGTTACTATTTGTTACTTTAATGCTGAAAGGAAGGGAGAACACATGTGTTTACGTTTTCTGAAAATGTTATGCATTGTGATATTGTTCAGACCTGATAAGGAAAGTGTTTTGCTAAATGTACACATAAATAGCATGGTGCATTTGTGTTCAAATGTTATATAGATTTTTATCTTGGAAAAAGAGGGATGTGGTATATTGCGCTCAGCGCTATAACCGCCGCCAGCCAATAGGTGGTGCTGTTGCACAAACAGTTGTCAGTTGAAGTTGGTACAAGTTTATTAAAAGTGATTCAATGGACCTGCACCACAGCCTCGTCCCAGTCGTCTGTTATATATATACTTATAACCCACGTCAAAGACTACAAATAGCATAAAGCTACAACATGGTGTCAGAAGTTCGAGCTGCCGTGTAAAGTGAGTGAACAAAGACTACAACAGTAAGCTTGCGGGAGACGGACAGACAGCTAAAAAAGTTGCTAACGGCATGGGAGCAATTCAAAACCGCCGTCGCCTCTGCTACTCAACGGCAATTTGGCTGAGACTTGGCGCAGATGGGAACAAAGGTTCCAACTATACATGGTCGCTTCAGGTGCTTTGGAGAAAGATGAAAAGGTTAAAACAGCCATTCTCCTACACACTATCGGCGAGGAGGCGCTAGAAGTATATAACACACTGACTATTACCCCTGCCGGAGACGAGCTAACAATTGAAGACATTATGCTAGCATTCAAGAACTATTGTAGCCCGCGAAAAAAAAAACAAAAAAACGTTTTTGAGCGCCATCAGTTCTGGTCACATCCAATGCCAGAAGGAATCACAATGGACAGATATGTCACAGAACTCCGTCAAAAAAAGCAAAGACTGTGAGTTTGGACGTAATGAAGACGACATGATCAGAGACAAGTTGGTTTTCAGCATTAATGACATGACATTAAAAGAAAGACTGCTTCGTGATAATGACTTAACTCTATGCAAAGCAATAGAAATATGCAGATCAGCGGAGGTAGCCAAATCACAGATTCAGGCTATGCAGTCGGCTCCAGTCACACAAGACATGTCAGTGGATGCATTAAGAAAAAGCAACAGGACACGGTCGACCTGCAAAACCTACAAGTAAAGCAAGTAATACTAAGCAAACGGTTTGTACTAAGTGTGGCAATAAACATGAGCTCAGGCAGTGTCCCGCCTATGGAACAACATGTCACAAGTGTAAAAAAGCTAACCATTTTGCAAGATGTGTAGATCTACTGCAGTAAAGTACAGTAACTACAGGATGGCTAAAACTGTGAACAACATTGAGACCGAAGTGGATCCGATTGTGGCATAGAGGGGACGGGTGGGGCTTTAAGGCCCCTCCCGAGGGTCACAATCAAATTTAGTTAAAAAGACACACAAATAAGATCCTGAATTAAGAGACAAAGACGTGATGAATGATTAAAATCGTATTTATTTAATAAAAGTTTAAAAATTCAAATGGCTAAAATGAAATTAACTAAGACCAAACTAATTTGGGTAGATATATTTATTATAACATTTTAAATTTAAAAGCTGGACAAATTTTATTACAAAAGAAAAGCTAAAAATTGAATTTCTAATTAAAATAGGCCTAGAAGTAAAAAGGGGTTTAAAATTACCAGAAACCAAATAAGCTAGCTGGGGCCACCGGGGTGAGCAGACTATCAGGGTGTGCCCCCAGGGGTGCTACCACATACTCACCTCAGTGGACACAGCAAAACGGCACAGCAACATGAAAAGTGCACAAAACTAAAATTGTGATCCCAGTGCACTAATCACATGCAAAGGTGGGGAACCTCACCAACGTGCCTATAGCCCAACCACCAGGAGGCACCCAGCATCGCTGAAAGAAAAACAAAATGTATTAAAATTTTGACCCAGTTACTAAACCTGCTAATAAAAGTACCCGACAATATGAAAAAAACAAAAAAAGGAACGCAGCAAAAACAAAATGCAAAACAAAACAGTGTACAAAAACAAATACAAAACAAAATGCAAACAGGTACAAAAACAAGGTGCAAAACGGGACAAAAGTGCAAAACAGCAGCAGGTTTAGCCACCACCTGTAATCAGCCCTGGTAAGGATCTGCCTTGGGTTGGACTCCCCCAGACCAACACTTGCCGAGCAGGACTCCTAAAACGCCAGGTCCTGGTCCAGCAGCAGACAAGCAGCAAAGAGAGTGCCATATTGGCCACAGGTGCATTTAAATAGTTCCTAACTATGAGGGCGGGGTCAGGGGTGGAGCTCACCGGGGTGCTTTTGAGCGGGAAAGGGGACAACCCCACTACACATTGTACATAGGACTGTTGTGCGGTGACAAGAGAGAGACTAACAAAAGTTGGATAGAGACTGTCAAAATCAAAGGGTCGCCAGTCACTTTCAAGCTTGACACAGGTGCAGACACAAATGTGCTTCCCATGTCAGTTTACAAAATACTTTATGGAGTACCTCAGTTAAAGCCCACAATGACTGCACTCATAGCTTTGGTGGAGCTCGCATACACGCAGATGGTGTGGTGTCTCTCGAATGTGAAGTAAAGGAAAACAGAGCTGTACTTGACTTTTTTGTGACTAGCCATGCAGATAAGTCAATCTTGGGTGGACAAGCATGTGAAGAGCTGCAACTGGTGTGAAACGAGTTGAGTCACTTACCACAAAGACCACCAAACCAACAGCCACCAAGAAAGAAATTTTGGAGAAGTATGCAGAAGTTTTCACAGGACTTGGTGAGTTTCCTGGAGTTCACCACATACACATTGATACAAATGTAACGCCTGTGATACACGCATGTCGTAATGTGCCTCTCTCCATATTGGACCCGCTGAAACAGACATTGAAAGATCTACAAAACAGAGATGTTATTACACCTGTCAATGAGCCTACAGAATGGGTGAACAGTTTAGTCGTCACACAGAAGAAGAACGGGACACTAAGGGTGTGTTTGGACCCTTGTGATCTGAACCGAGCAGTGAAACGCCAGCACTACTCCATTCCCACACATGAGGATGTCCTCAGTAAACTAGCTGGAAAATCTATCTTCACCATTTTGGATGAAAAAGATGGTTACTGGCAAATCAAACTGGATGAGCCATCTTCCAAGCTCTGTACTTTTAACACGCCCTGGGGTCGGTACCGTTTCCTCCGACTCCCATTTGGAGTTAAATCAGCAAGTGAGGTTTTTCAACAAAAGAACTGTGAGCTTTTTGGTGATATACCTGGTGTGTTTATCATAGCAGATGACATGATCATTGCAGCAGCTACAGAACAAGAACATGATGAGATCCTACAAAAAGTGATGGAAAGAGCAATAACTGCAAATGTAAAGTTTAACAAGGACAAGATACAGTTCAAAGTGGATACAGTGAAATACATGGGTCACATCATCACTGCAGCTGGACAGAAAGCAGATGACGCAAAAATCAAAGCTATTGTGAATATGCCCACTCCAGAAGACAAACAAAGCCTTCAACGACTTCTTGGAATGACAAAATTTCTGACACAGTACATTCCAAACGAAGCTTCGCTAACTGCTCCTTTGAGACAGCTTCTGAAAAAAGACACAATGTGGCAGTGGCAATCACATCACACCAAAGCTTTACAAATACTAAAGTCCACGCTGACACAAGCACCAGTTTTGAGATTTTATGACCACAGGAAATCACTAACATTACAAGCTGACTCTTCAAAAGATGGACTGGGTGCATGTCTGCTGCAGGAAGGACAACCTGTATGCTATGCGTCACGAGCACTCACAGACACAGAAAAGAGATATGCACAAATAGAGAAAGAATTACTAGCCATTGTGTTTGCTGCCAAAAAATTTCACCAATATGTCTATGGAAGACCAGCGACAGTGCAATCTGATCACAAGCCGCTTGAAGTAATTATGCGCAAGCCGCTCTGTGAAGCGCCAGCAAGATTACAAGGCATGCTGTTACAACTGCAGAGGTATGATCTCACTGTCACATACACACCTGGCAAACACATGTACATAGCCGACGCACTTTCACGTGCCACTACACCCAATGACAATGACAACGAAACGGACACATCAAGTGATGAAAGAGTTGTGTACGCTTTAGAGGCCACAGAGGCGCTGAGTGAAGAGACACTCAACAGACTGAAAGCAGCGGTAGCAGCAGACAGTGTGCTACAGGCTGTGCGCGAAAGACACATGATCGGGTGGCCTGCTAAAAGGAAAAGTCTGGACAAAATACTCCACAGCTATTGGCCATTGCGACACACCATCAGTGTTAACAAGGATATTGTCATGGTAGGAGACAAGATTGTTATACCACAAAACTTCAAACACGTGATACTTGAGAAGCTGCACATTGCTCACACAGCGCACAAAAGCTAAAGCGAGAAAAGTGCTGTACTGGCCTGGAATGTCACGAGATATTGAGTCTATGATTGAAAAGTGTGAACAGTGCCAACAGATGCAACCAAGAAACCAAGTGGAGCCACTTATTCCACATCCAGTTCCAGAGCTTCCATGGATGAAAATTGGAGCAGACATTTTTTGAGCTGAACGGTCAGTCATATCTCCTGTTAGTTGATTATTTGACTAAATACCCCGAAGTTTTGAATCTGCCTAATAAGACGGCTCACACTGTGATTCAAAAAATGAAATCAGTTTTTGCAAGGCACGGGATTCCAAAAGAGATAGTGAGCGATCACGTACCATTCGCCAGTGATGAGATGAAGTCATTCGCAAGCTCCTGGGAAATCAAGCTCACATTCTCCAGCCCCGGTTTTCCCTCTTCAAATGGAATGGCTGAGCGCGCCATTAAAACTGTTAAACATGCACTTAAGAAAGCACTGTTGACAGGGACTGATCCACATCTAGTACTTTTATCCCTGAGAAACACTCCAGTTACTGGACTGAATGTATCACCTGCGCAGATGTTAATGGGAAGAGTTCTTCGCAGCACACTGCCATGTACAAGTGCTGTGCTGAAACAATCAGCCCCACGAGATGTCTACAACAAGGTACAGGACATTCAGTTCAACCAAAAGAAGCATTTTGAGACCAACGTGCAAAACCACTAACAGTGTTGACACCTGGTGACACTGTACACATGCAAACACAACGCGGTTGGGGAGCCAGCAGTCGTCGTTCACCCAAAGAGAGGAACCGCGCTCTTACACTGTGCAAACACCAGCAGGACGGGTACTGAGGAGGAACAGGGGACATCTGAGGAAAATACATCCGAGTCTGTTCAAGGAAAAATCCCTGGACTCTGACCCTGATGAACTGTCTTCTCAAACCCCAGAATCTGCTGGACCATCAACACATGATCCACCAGATGATTCATCTAATGACACTCCAACATGCTACACACGTAGTGGTCGTGCTGTAAGACGCCCTGCTAGATACAATGACTAGGTCATAAGTTAATGTTGTGTATATCTTCCAAGTTACTATTTTGTTACTTAATGCTGAAAGGAAGGGAGAACACATGTGTTTACGTTTTCTGAAAATGTTATGCATTGTGATATTGTTCAGACCTGATAAGGAAAGTGTTTTGCTAAATGTACACATAAATAGCATGGTGCATTTGTGTTCAAATGTTATATAGATTTTTATCTTGGAAAAAGAGGGATGTGGTATATTGCGCTCAGCGCTATAACCGCCGCCAGCCAATAGGTGGTGCTGTTGTACAACAGTTGTCAGTTGAAGTTGGTACAAGTTATTAAAAGTGATTCAATGGACCTGCACCACAGCCTCGTCCCAGTCGTCTGTTATATATATACTTATAACCCACGTCAAAGACTACAAATAGCATAAAGCTACAACAGTCCTGGTTCAGTCCTGGTGTAGTCCTGGTTTAGTCCTGGTGTAGTCCTGGTTTAGTCCTGGTTTAGTCCTGGTTTAGTTCTGGTTTAGTCCCTGGTTTAGTCCTGGTTCAGTCATGGTTTAGTTCTGGTTTAATCCTGGTTCAGTCCTGGTTTAGTCCTGGTTTAGTCCTGGTTTAGTCCTGGTTTAGTCCTGGTTTAGACCTGGTTTAGTCCTGGCTTAGTCCTGGTTTAGTCCTGGTTTAGTCGTGGTTCAGTCCTGGTTTAGTCCTGGTTTAGACCTGGTTTAGACCTGGTTTAGACCTGGTTTAGACCTGGTTTAGTCCTGGTTTAGTGCTGGTTTAATCTACTCTTAAATAAACTATTCAAACTTGTGTGTTTCTGCTGTTTTTACCCAGAGACCTGGAGAGTGGCGCCCTCTGCTGGAGCTCAGTGTCACCACACAGAGGAAGAGCCAGTGACGTCACATGATCGAAAGTGAAAGTGTGAACAAAGAGCCGTGTGTTTGAGTCCTGTGAACAAAGAGCCGTGTGTTTGAGGCCTGTGGAGAGGACGGTGACGCAGTGAGTTTTTCTTCTGTAACATTTCAAAGAATCAAAGCTGCAGCTCTTCCCTGGTCCAGCTCTGTGTGGGTTGGTTTAGTTTGGACTTTTGGTCCAGGTCAAACTTGTCCTTCTGTTCTTGGGAGACCAGATTTTCAAAATACCAAACTGGGACAGGCCCGAGCTGGTTGGAGTGAATAAAAGAGAGAAAAGAGCGTGACTCTGTTCATTCTCCTGTCACTTTTGGGTCAGTGTATGATCTATAATCCGAGGCACTTCTGTCTGTGCTTTTTTGTGTTATTCTCATTTTCAAATGTGGGGTTCTGTGTTTTAACTATGACCCTGTATATTCCCAGTATGTTCCCTCTTTACTGTGCGGGGGTCAGACTGGGCAAAAACAGAGACACTCGGGACATTTCTGGTATAAAACTGGGACAAATCACTGGTTTTGGATAAATCTGCTGGGACAGAGGACACAGGGCTCAAAACTGGGACTGTCCCGGGTCAATAGGGACATGTGGTCACCCTGTTTTGTCCCGTTTTAATCTTGGTCTAGTTCCTGGTCTCTGTTCAGTGTCGTGTGTTTATGTGACCCAGCAGAGGGAGACACAGATCAGACTCTGGGTGCAGGGCAGGGCGTAGACACATTTCACAGTGACTCCACATCTGAGGCCTGTTGGTAGAAGCAGGTTTAGTTTAAGTTTGGGGTAAGTTCAGGTTTAGTTTGAGGAAACTCAGTTTTGTGCCTCTGAAAAGAGGTTTGGTTTAGTTCAGTGTGAATCACCATGGTAACAGACTCCACACGGCTCCCTGCTCTGGACCAGGGTAAGATCTGGTTTAGAGTTAGAAAAACCAACATGGACCAATCAGCCGTGAGCACAGTGACATTTATAAAACTGCAGACTGAGGAACAACTCTCTCTCTTTTTACATTTTTAGTTTTATTTCACAAAAGTGGTGAAGGTTCCACAAGTAAAAGTCAGAACAGGCAAAGTAAATATTACAAATGAAATATAAAAGAGAGAAATAAATAAACACATGAAAACATTCTGTTCAAATGGACTCTTCTGATTCCAGCAGCTACAACATGGACCCACCTGGACCTGGCCCCGGGTCTAAACCCAGACCTGCTCCCAGCTCTGTGTCTCTGAAAAGTGACCGGTCTAAAGGCCTTCCTCCTGAGTTTAGAGAGGCTCCTCCTGAAGACCAGAGGTAAGACTCATTTGAACAGGTCTTTTCACACTGACACAGACCAAACTGAGTAGGGCTGTTACTGTAGACCTGCCTCCTCAGTCAGATCTTCTTTGTCATGTTCTCCAGAGGGTCAGACTTACACAGACATAAGTTTAAACTACAGCAGAACACATGGGCTCCACCTCTCTACACTGGCCCTGAGGACTAGCACTGACAGTACACTCTCTCTGAGCTAAGAATAAGCTTGTTTGAGACGGGCCAGATCCGATCGGTGTCCATCAGCGTTGATCTGAAGGTGGTGCGCCCGGTTAGATTTGTGTTCCACTTGCTCTGATGTCACGAGGGCGTCGGTAACGCTGTTATGACATGAAGTCCCCCCTTTGTGAACAGTTTATTTCTACTCACTGTCTCTGCTTAACAGGAATAAAAGGAGAACGTAAATGACTTCTCAAGAGTCCTGACGGGTTAAAGGTCATGATGTAAGACTTTTATGAAGTAAAAAGCTATGAAATAGTCCACGACACAGTCTGTTTTATTCAAATATCCCCTGCAGCTCAGTATTGACACATTTAACATTTGTAAAAACACAACTTTCAGTGTGGAGAGTTTTGAAGTTTTGTCTGTGGGAACTTCATGACATAACACGTTCACGACGCAGTCGTGACATCACAGCAAGTCAGACACTTATCTAACCAGACGCCTTCAGATCAACGTCATCCACCCATTTATCACTTACACAGTTTATATTCCAAGACGACATTTGATGGAACCAATCTCAAAAATGAAGTTTGTCCAAAACCTGCTCACTAAAGTATCTGACAGTAACGACTGACAGAGGGACCAAAGAGACAGAACTCGGGGAGCAGTTTAACAATGTTTATTTACAGTTTTTAAATGTGCAGATGAAGGTAGATCAGACAGTGGAGATCGGGGTTGTTTGCAGTGGTCCAGGAGCAGATCGTGGGGGTCAGAGACGAGGTGAGCTGGGTCAGAGACAGAGGAGCTGAGCGGGTCCAGGGAGCAGGATCTGACGAGGAGCAAAAACATCCAACTTAGAAAAGAGCAGCAAAAACATGAGACTGAGCCAAGCAGAGCTGCACCTCTGTGGAGACACAGACGATCTGGAGCTGAGTGTCAGGTCCTGGCTCCTTTATCCTCCTCAGCTGCAGCTTGATTGTGGATTAGTTGCAGGTGAACGGGAGGAGCCCGAGTCTCCGCCCAGCTCCAGGCTCTGACACAGAAGGGAGGAAAACAGCACAAAACACCAGGCAGACTGGGATCATGACACCGGTGCAGTTTGGAAAAACATTTGAAATCAGACTGTTCACTTTTTATCTGCACAAAATATAAAGTCAATAAACCAGAGTTCAAAAATAATACATAAAAACACAAGAGATGAAGCCCCATGAAACATCGATACTTTCAGCCAACTGTGCGGCACATGTACCGACACTTCATCAGGATTCATTTACTCTATAGCGCCATCAAGAGGTCAATAAAATGTACTACAATCTAGTTTCCACCTCATCAATGAACAAATGTACAAAACCAGTGACAGGACGACAGTGAAACACATTATTAGAAATAGGAGTGAACTTGTGTCACGTGTAGTAGAGCTTCTGATTAAATAAACAGAATTAAACACCAATATTTTTCATTGGTTTTTATTTTTTTTAAAGTATTTTCTCTAAAGAGTCAGGACTAAGTCGTGAGGATTTCTCCTCTTTGGCTCTGGAGCACAAGAGACACTTTATCCTCTGTGAGCCCTGAGCAGACACTGTGTCATTTTATAATTACTATATAAGACAAACCTTGTTGGGAGTGATCGAGTCAAAGTTCTCCCAAACAGGGGAAAACTTTCTTTTTTTCACTGGTTCCATCTTTTAAACACTCACAGATAAAAACCAAACACCAAACACAAGATGTGGGTCGACTCCGTTGTGTTTCACTGTGTCTTATATTTCAAATGACACACGGTTCACACCAAACCAGCAAAACACGTCTGAATCAGTCACGTGGTGCTTCAGGAAGGTTCGAACGTCATCGCTCACGTCATCAAACACGCTCTGAACCACACTTCACCTGGACTTTTACTGATTACTCCACACACACTTCAAAGCCTCGACACAGACGTAACATCACTAGAATGGAGATACAAATGTTTAAAATGTCTACAGCCAAATGTCTGAGTAAAAAATGAGGCTGAGATCAGACTTTGGAGGAGTAAATATGACTGTGTTTTTGTTCATGAAATTATTACTGAAGCCATGTTCTGTTTGTGCTTTTTAAGAAGAAATACATAATCTGTTCAAAGTGACTCTTCTGATTCCAGCAGCTACAACATGGACCCACCTGGACCTGGCCCCGGGTCTAAACCCAGACCTAAACCTGCTCCCAGCTCTGTGTCTCTGAAAAGTGACTGGTCCAAAGACTATCCTCCTGATTTTAGAGAGGCTCGTCCTGAAGACCAGAGGTAAGACTGTCATTTGAACAGGTCTTTTCACACTGACAGAGACCAAACTGAGTAGGGCTGTTACTGTAGGCCTGCCTCCTCAGTCAGATCTTCTTTGTCATGTTCTCCAGAGGGTCAGACTTACACAGACATAAGTTTAAACTACAGCAGAACACATGGGCTACACCTCTCTACACTGGCCCTGAGGACTAGCACTGACAGTACACTCTCTCTGAGCTAAGAATAAGCTTGTTTGAGACGGGCCAGATCCGATCGGTGTCCATCAGCGTTGATCTGAAGGCGGTGCGCCCGGTTAGATTTGAGTTCCACTTGCTCTGATGTGTCTCTGAAAAGTGACCAGTCCAAAAACCCTCCTCTTAACTTTAGAGAGGCTCCTCCTGAAGACCAGAGGTGAGAACTGCTGAATCCAGAGCTCTGGACATGTTCTCAGGACAGCGCCACCTGCTGCTCGTCCTTCATCAGTACAAACACTGATCCTAAATTAAATCTGTAAATTGTCCCAGAGGCAGCTGGTCCCTGCTCAGAGCTGTGGGACTCTCCTGTTCACTGTCTCTGTGTGTGGACCTCCTGTACACCTTGTATACAGCCCCACTGTGGTGCAAATATAAGAAGGCCACACTGCAAAAGCTCAAAGGATCTTCTAATGATGCCCTCAGAATGCTGCTGGAAAAGCCCAGGGCCAGTAGTGCCAGTCTCCTGTTGTGTCAGGCTGGGGTGAACACTTTTCAGGCTCATGACAGACCTGATGTTTACATTCATGTGTGTCCTGAGCGACTGTGTGAACTCTGTGGTGGTGATGCTGGTGAGTCCCAGGTTTGGTGCTGTGCAGAACCACTGGTCTTTATGAAACACTGAGCTGTCTTTATAACCCAGTTTGACTCTTGTCTTATTGTGTTCTTTTATGGACCATGAGTCTGGAACAAATAAATGATGATGCATTTATTGTTTGACAGGGAGCCAGGCCCAAAGGAGCAGCTGGACGCCATATTCAGGGTGAGTACCCCACAAGCGCAGCATGTGTGGGGTTCTGGGGGTGCTCCTCAGGTACTCTCTTTGACTAAAACTCTTCTCTTATTGTTCTGTTCCAGCGTCTGGAGGAGCAGGTCCTGAGGTTTGTCCAACAGCAGCTCCAGAGGCTCCACAGGCTCCTGGCCTCAGATTACCCAGAATGCTCCGAGAGTGAGGAGGAGGAGAGCAGAGAGGTTCTGAACATCACCCTGGACTTCCTGAGAGGATGGACCAGGAGCATCTGGCCCAGCGCCTGTTCAACAGTAGTAAGAACCTCCAGATGCCCTCCCATCCTCCTGTGTCCCTGTGTCAGATGCCCTCCCATATGAATTATTACACATGTTTAACATTATAACTCTTCTGTCTTTAAAGGGAGTAAAGTTGGGGTTTGCAGAGACAAACTGAAATCTGATCTGAAGCAGAGGTTCAGCCGTGTGTTTGAGGGCGTGGCTAAAGCAGGAGACTCCGCCCCCCTGACCCAGATCTACACAGAGCTCTACATCACAGAGGGCGGAGCCTCAGAGGTCAACCAGGAACATGAGGTCAGACACATGGAGACCGCGTCCAGGGAGACCGGCCGCTCCAGAGACCACCATCACATGTGAAGACATCTTTAAACCCCCGCCCACACTCACCAGAGCCAATCAGAGTGGTGCTGACAAAGGGCGTGCCCGCGTGGGGAAAACAGTGCTGACTCAGAAGTTCAGTCTGGACTGGGCTGAAGGCCACGCCCACCAGGACCTCCAGCTGCTGTTCCCGTTCACTTTCAGAGAGCTCAATGTGCTCAGAGACACACAGTTCAGCCTGGGGGACTGCTGCACCCACTTCTTCAGTCCATCCAAAGATCTCTGCAGCTTCCAACAGCTCCAGGTGCTCTTCATCTTTGACGGTCTGGACGAGTGCAGACTTCCTCTGGACTTCAGCAGAACCCGAGTCCTGTCCGACCCCACAGAGTCCGCCTCAGTGCATGTGCTGCTGGTAAACCTCATCAGGGGGAGGCTGCTTCCCTCCGCTCGCCTCTGGATAACCACGCGCCCCGCCGCGGCCTGTCAGATCCCTGCTGAGTGCGTCTCCATGGTGACAGAGGTGCGAGGGTTCACCGACCCGCAGAAGGAGCAGTACTTCATGAAGAGGTTCAGAGACCAGGCCACAGTCGTCATCTCCCACATCAAGAGCATCCGCAGCCTCCACATCATGAGTCACATCCCGATCTTCTGCTGGATCCTCTCCACAGTTCTACAGAAGCTTCTGGAACAAACAGAGGAACCAGAGGTGCCCCGGACTCTCACACAGATGTACGTCCACTTCCTGGTGGTGCAGGTCAAAGTCCAGAACATCAAGTATCACCAGGGATCAGGGGAGGACCTTCACTGGACTCCAGAGACCAGGGAGATGGTGCAGTCTCTGGGAAAACTGGCCTTTGAGCAGCTGCAGAAAGGAAACCTGATCTTCTACGAGTGTGACCTGAGCGAGTGTGGGCTGGACGCTGCAGCGGCCTCAGTGTACTCTGGAGTGTTCACACAGGTCTTTAGAGAGGAGCCAGGCCTGTACCAGGACAAGGTCTACTGCTTCATCCATCTGAGTGTGCAGGAGTTTCTGGCTGCTCTTCACGTCCATCACACCTTCTTCAGCTCTGGAGAGAACCTGCTGAAGCCGCCAAACTCTTTTAGTCGAAAACACACAAGAAAAAGAAGAGACAGTTTGACACAAGAATCTTCTGTGACACCAGACCCTGAGGCCTTCTACCGCTCTGCTGTGGACCAGGCCTTACAGAGTCCAAACGGACACCTGGACCTGTTCCTGCGCTTCCTCCTGGGGCTGTCTCTGCCGACCAATCAGAGGCTGCTGCAGGGTCTACTGACTCACACAGGAAGTGACCGGACCAATCAGGAGACAGTAGCGTACATCAAAGAGAAGCTGGATGATGAGGGTCTGTCTGCAGAGAGAAAACTGAACCTGCTCCACTGTCTGAACGAGATGAACGACCTCAGTCTGGTGAAGGAGATACAGTGGTACATGAGAGAAGGAGAGCTCTCACATAAAAACATGTCTCCTGCTGAGTGGTCGGCTGTGTCCTTCCTCTTACTGTCCTCAGACTCAGTCCTGGAGGAGTTTGACCTGAGGAAATACGAGGCCTCAGAGAGAGCTCTCCTGGGTCTGCTGCCGGTGGTCAGAGCCTGCACCAAAGCCCTGTGAGTCCACACTGTATTTAAACTTTATTTTGGGGGGACAGTGGCTCAGTGGTCAGAGCAGTGGTCAGAGGATCGATTCCTGCTCAGGACAAGTTCTGTCGTTGTGTCCAAGGCAAGACACACCCACCTTGTCTAGTGTGAAAGTGGTGTGTGAGTGATTGTTGTGGGGCTGATGGTGCAGATTGGCAGCCTCACTTCTGTCAGTCTGCCCCAGGGCAGCTGTGGCTACAATAGTAGTTTACACCGAGTGTGGAGTGAATGAATAATGACAGCAGTGTAGCACTTTGAGAGGTCTGTAAAGTTTATTATTCTTAAACTCTTGTGTGGTGGTTCTAGTCTCTAATGTCCCTCTCTGTCCTCAGTCTTTGTGGCGGTGGACTGTCCCCTCACAGCTGTGGTCCTCTGGCCTCAGTCCTCAGCTCCTCCAGTCTCACACACCTGGATCTCAGTCACAATGACCTCCAGGACTCAGGAGTGGAGCTGCTGTGTTCTGGACTGAAGAGCGCCCCCTGCAGACTGGAGACACTCAGGTGAGACGGGTCAATAAAGACCTGGTCTTAAAGACGACGTGTTGAGCTTTTGTCTCTTTAGTTTTAACCTATGAAACCCCTGGATCTTTGTTTTATATTTTGTTCTTTTTAAACCTCATATTGATCTAAAACGACATAAAGAAACAAGTCTGTTGACCTTCGATTCAGAGGCTTTACATAGGACGAGTGTGGACGTGTCCCCTCTGATATTTATGTCCCCTGTGGACGGCCTCATGTCCCAACACCATTCTGTGCCTCATTTCTCTGTGTTTATTCTCTCCAGTTGATGCACAGCAGACATCAGTCCCACTGTCATTCTGTCCCTTCTCTCCGTTCAGAGATCTGCACAAACTTTACATCAGTCCTTTTCCCTGCAGTCACTTCTCTGAGCGCTGAGGTTTTCACCTTTTGCTGTTGGCACCAACAATAAAACCACTTCATGCAAGAGAGAACATCTAAAACTCACCAGAATACAGGAAATCTAGTCTCTAATGTCCCTCTGTCTCCTCAGGTTGTCCCTCTGTGAACTGTCCCCTCACAGCTGTGGTCCTCTGGCCTCAGTCCTCAGCTCCTCCAGTCTCACACACCTGGATCTCAGTCACAATGACCTCCAGGACTCAGGAGTGGAGCTGCTGTGTTCTGGACTGAAGAGCGCCCCCTGCAGACTGGAGACGCTCAGGTGAGACACTCCCATGATGCACTCTGCCCCCTTGTGTCCACATGAGTGTAATGCTGTGTCTTTAGGTTGTCTGGATGTCTGGTCTCACAGAGGGGCGGAGCTGCTCTGACCTCAGCTCTGAGCTCCGCCCCCTCCCACCTGAGAGAGTTAGACCTGAGCTACAACCATCCAGGACCCTCAGCCGAGCTCCTGACCGTTCTACAGGACCAGCGCCCCCTGCTGTCTGTCAGGTGAGACTGCCCCTCCTCTGTTGGTCCTGGTCTGGTCCTGGTCTGGTCCTGGTCTGGTCTGGTCCTGGTCCTGGTCTGGTCCTGGTCTGGTCCTGGTCTGGTCTGGTCCTGGTCCTGGTCCTGGTCCTGGTCTGGTCCTGGTCTGGTCCTGGTCTGGTCCTGGTCCTGGTCCTGGTCTGGTCCTGGTCTGGTCCTGGTCTGGTCCTGGTCTGGTCCTGGTCCTGGTCTGGTCCTGGTCTGGTCTGGTCTGGTCCTGGTCCTGGTCCTGGTCTGGTCCTGGTCTGGTCCTGGTCTGGTCCTGGTCTGGTCTGGTCCTGGTCCTGGTCCTGGTCTGGTCTGGTCCTGGTCTGGTCCTGGTCTGGTCTGGTCCTGGTCTGGTCCTGGTCTGGTCCTGGTCTGGTCCTGGTCCTGGTCTGGTCCTGGTCTGGTCCTGGTCTGGTCCTGGTCCTGGTCCTGGTCTGGTCTGGTCCTGGTCCTGGTCTGGTCCTGGTCTGGTCCTGATCTGGTCCTGGTCTGGTCCTGGTCTGGTCTGGGTCTGGTCCTGGTCTGGTCTGGTCCTGGTCCTGGTCTGGTCCTGGTCTGGTCCTGGTCTGGTCTGGTCCTGGTCCTGGTCCTGGTCTGGTCCTGGTCCTGGTCTGGTCCTGGTCTGGTCCTGGTCCTGGTCCTGGTCTCTGGTCCTGGTCCTGGTCTGGTCCTGGTCTGGTCCTCCTGGTCTGGTCCCTGGTTTTGGTCCTGGTCTGGTCCTGGTCTGGTCTGGTCTGGTCCTGGTCCTGGTCTCCTGGTCTGGTCCTGGTCTGGTCCTGGTCCTGGTCCTGGTCTGGTCCTGGTCTGGTCCTGGTCTGGTCCTGGTCTGGTCCTGTCTGGTCCTGGTCCTGGTCTGGTCCCTGGTCTGGTCCTGGTCTGGTCCTGGTCCTGGTCCTGGTCCTGGTCTGGTCTGGTCCTGGTCCTGGTCTGGTCCTGGTCTGGTCCTGATCTGGTCCTGGTCTGGTCCTGGTCTGGTCCTGGTCCTGGTCTGGTCCTGGTCCTGGTCCTGGTCTGGTCTGGTCCTGGTCTGGTCCTGGTCTGGTCCTGGTCTGGTCCTGGTCCTGGTCTGGTCCTGGTCTGGTCCTGGTCTGGTCCTGGTCCTGGTCCTGGTCTGGTCTGGTCCTGGTCTGGTCCTGGTCTGGTCCTGATCTGGTCCTGGTCTGGTCCTGGTCTGGTCCTGGTCCTGGTCCTGGTCTGGTCCTGGTCTGGTCCTGGTCCTGGTCTGGTCCTGGTCTGGTCCTGATCTGGTCCTGGTCTGGTCCTGGTCTGGTCCTGGTCTGGTCCTGGTCCTGGTCCTGGTCTGGTCCTGGTCTGGTCCTGGTCTGGTCCTGGTCCTGGTCCTGGTCTGGTCCTGGTCTGGTCCTGGTTTGGTCCTGGTCTGGTCCTGGTCTGGTCTGGTCTGGTCTGGTCCTGGTCCTGGTCTGGTCTGGTCTGGTCCTGGTCCTGGTCTGGTTCTGGTCTGGTCTGGTCCTGGTCTGGTCCTGGTCTGGTCCTGGTCTGGTCCTGGTCTGGTCCTGGTCTGGTCTAAACTGGACTTGTGTGTTTCAGGCTGGATCCTGCTGGAGAGCGCTGGATGGTCCCAGGTCTGAGGAAGTGTGAGTCTTTTATTTCATTCACACAGTAAAGTTCTTATAACAGCTCATAACATTATATTTATTATGTTTAACGACTCTCAAAGACACATCTTCGACCTTCATCTCCAGAAACAACTTGATCCTCTTGGATTCTGTTTTGATTATATTATGTTGTTAAACTCGTGAGTTTCTAATAATGATGATGTTTCCTCACAAACAGTTGTTACTGTGTCATCACGGCTCATGTAAATGCAGCTTGTGAACGAGTTCCTTTGTTTCTTTGTGTGGAGCCCGTGAGCTGAAAGCAGTGCAGTCAGCTCATCTTCTCCAGCACAAGTCAAATATATTTGTCACAAACTCTTTATTTATAAAATAGTTCTTAAAATAATGTGGAATATCTTTGAGATTTGTTCTAAACCACTGTCTGACTCCACAAATGAAGGACATGGATTTCTGTTTCTCTCCATTATTTCATGTCGGAGGCTCCAGAGCTTTTTTCCATCATGTTTTGTCACTTTTGTCTCTATAGTTTTCTCTTTTCTTGTGATAGTTTAACTTGTCTTCTAATAAGGCTGATTTTACAGCCTCTTCTTTAGCTTCATCCCTGAGCTTCATCATATTCTTCAGTGTTAAGTCAGTCCACTCAGCTTTGCTTCTGTTTGTTTCCTTTTTCACTGGTGCATATTTGTCTACAATACCCAAAAGTGAGCTCATAAAAGCGTCTAAAGAAACCTTGACTTTGTGTCTCTTATACACATCATTCAATCAACCTCACTCACTTCTCTCACAATATTATCACTAGCACATGCTTTATAAAACCTTTTGTATTTCAAATGTGCCTTCACTTTAGGGACTTTAACTCTCTTTGTGACTGCCATGAGTTTATGGAGCTGAATCCAACAGGTACTGACTTAATGTCTTTACAGACTCTGGAACATTAGTGTAGATATGGTCAATACATGGGGCTGTGGTAAAGCCCAGGTTGTTGGAAAGATTCTTGTAGGAAGATTAACAATAAAAAATGTTACATTTGTAGTTGGTTGTTTTCAGGAATGGAGCAAAAATGTTTAAAAATAAATATAAATAAACTTGTAAATGTGGTTAAGAACAAAAAACTGAAGTGGAGTGGGTCAGAGCAGGTGCCAGTCAGGCCCAGGCAAACACAGCCCAAACGCAGCAGCAGAGACAGTTGGATGGGGCTTTACAGGAGCAGAGCAGGTGTTGAAGGCTTTGACTCAGGTCATTCATTTGTCATGTGACCAGAGGAGGAGGAGCCACAGAGCAGTTTGTCATGTGACCAGAGGAGGAGGAGCCACAGAGCAGTTTGTCATGTGACCAGAGGAGGAGGAGCCACAGAGCAGTTTGTCATGTGACCAGAGGAGGAGGAGCCACAGAGCAGTTTGTCATGTGACCAGAGGAGGAGGAGCCACAGAGCAGTTTGTCATGTGACCAGAGGAGGAGGAGCCACAGAGCAGTTTGTCATGTGACCAGAGGAGGAGGAGCCACAGAGCAGTTTGTCATGTGACCAGAGGAGGAGGAGCCACAGAGCAGTTTCAGACGCAGTTGGTTTTAGTTCATGTTTCTCAGTGACGCAGCAGCCATGTTTAGACCAGACCACGCCCACCCAGACACGACAGACCCGCCTCACATCAAGACCACGCCCACCCAGACATGACAGACCACAGACACACTTCACATCCACTTAAGACAAAACAAAAATATTTTCAAAATTTGCATGAGAAAGTTTTTTGTTTTTACCCTCAAAATGTGTGAATAGTTTTGTGTGTCAAAAAGTCAGTATCAATATTTAAAAATATCCTAAATTTTAAAAATCTAAAAATAAATCAAAAGATAAAATTTCAATAGTTTATTTAAATTTCAGTTTGATCTAATGTAATAAAAGTTCAATCAAACTGTGTGCCACTTTAAACATTAACTCCATAAACTTTAATCTTGTATCGTTTTTAGGTTTGGTTCAACTATAAACTAAAGTCTCATTTTACTGTTGGATCATTACTTGATAAATTACCTTCATTTGAAACTGTTCAGACTCACAAATATTGAGAAAAACATTTAATCATTTATTTTTATTTTTGGTAAAGAAACTTTGTTAAATTTGAATGTGAGTTTGGATTATATTTCATAACCAGGCGGGTTGAGGAGGTGCAGCTAAATCCTGGGACTTTTTGTCTGTTTTTTTGGTCAAATTATAAGAAAATATATTTCTCTAAAACAAACCTCTGATCTGCAACTCTCTGGTCCACTTTAAACAATCTGGTCCACTTTAAACATTCTCTGGTCCACTTTAAACACTCTCTGGTCCACTTTAAACACACTCTGGTTCACTTTAAACACTCTCTGGTCCACTTTAAACACTCTCTGGCCCACTATAAACATTCTCTGGTCCACTTTAAACACTCTCTGGCCCACTTTAAACACTCTCTGGCCCACTTTAAACACTCTCTGGTCCACTTTAAACACTCTCTGGCCCACTTTAAAACCTCTCTGGCCCACTTTAAACACTCTCTGGCCCACTTTAAACACTCTCTGGTCCACTTTAAACACTCTCTGGCCCACTTTAAACACTCTCTGGCCCACTTTAAAACCTCTCTGGTCCACTTTAAACACTCTCTGGTCCACTTTAAACACTCTGGCCCACTTTAAACACTCTCTGGTCCACTTTGAACACTCTCTGGTCCACTTTAAACACTCTGGCCCACTTTAAACACTCTCTGGTCCACTTTGAACACTCTCTGGCCCATTTTAAACACTCTCTGGCCCACTTTAAACACTCTCTGGCCCACTTTAAACACAAACACAAAGTGTCTGTGTTTGTGTGTGTGTGTGTAAAATGCAGAAAAACTAGAAAGAAATAAGAGCTGACTCGTCCCAAAGAGCCGACTCCTCCAAAAGAGCCGACTCGTTCAAAAGAGTCGACTCGTCCAAAAGAGCCGACTCGTCCAAAAGAGCCGACTGGTTCAAACGTCACGTCTCTAGTTCTGGTGAAGTTTCTCTTTTCTCTTGGACGTGAGCAGCAGATGTGACGTGTCGAGGTAATTCCATAACTGTTACCTAGCAACAAACTGTAAACAAGGACCACGCCTCATTTACACAATATAAATATGTTTATTATATTTCAAATACATCGCTGGTGAAAGACTGAGTTAAATAGTCTTCATGACAGGTACGATCCCACTAAACGTACAAACAATTAGAACAAAATAATAAGATGAAATGTTTTGTGTTTCAGACTCCTGTGAGTTCTCTCTGGACCCAAACACAGCTCACAGACGTCTGCTTCTGTCTGAGGACAATCAGACTGTGACACGAGTGAAGGAGGAGCAGGAGTATCCACATCATGACGACAGGTTCACAGACTGGCCCCAGGTCCTGAGCTGCACTGGCCTGAGGGGGCGCTGTTACTGGGAGGTGGACTGGAGCGGGGAGGTTTTTATAGCAGTGAGTTACAGAGGAATCAGACGGAGCGGACGGGAGAGTGAGTTTGGAGACAATGATCAGTCCTGGAGTCTGTGGACCAGTGCTGGAGAGTACTGTGTCTATCACAACAGAAACATGACAGTCCTCCCCCTCTCCTGTCGCTCAGTGAGAGGGGGCGTGTCCTCTGATGAAGTGGGCGTGTCCTCTGGCAGAGTGGGCGTGTCCTCTGGCAGAGTGGGCGTGTTCCTGGACTCTGAGGCTGGAGCTCTGTCCTTCTATGAGGTCTCCTCTGATGGAGAACTGTTCCACCTCTGGACCTTCTCCTCGTCCTTCTCTGAGCCTCTGTTCTCTGGGTTTTTACTGTGGGGAGAAGGTTCCTCTGTGACTCTGGTGAAAGAGACGAGACGATGAACAAAACACAAGAGAAACTGTATTTGTCCCACGATGAGACAGAACAATGAGAACAAAAGATCTGCAAGAGAAATAAAACAAAATGGAGCTTAAATGTAACAGTTTAAATTTGACTTTGAATCAAATAAAGACACAAAACACAGTAAATGACGACGGGAAAGAACATGTAGAGTTCTACTTCTTTACTTTGGTCCAAACTGTTTTGGACCAGAGGAGAAAGGTGAACTGTTTTTTTCTGTAGTTTCTCCCCTAAAGACGAGGTATTTGACTTCTATGGGGTATTAAAGGGGGGGTATTTTCAGGTTGGGTAGTTGGGGTCAGTTGGGGGTGGGTCAGTTTCTAGTGAGAGGGCCAGTGAGAGAAAAGAGGAATGAGAAAAGCATTCCTGCGGCGCCAGCCAGAGACAAAGCCAATGTGTCAGCACCACCAGCAGCACAACCACCTCCCCCAGCGAGAGATTCAGCAGCACCACCACCTCCCCCAGAGAACAAGTCAGCAGCACCACCCTCCCAAGTGAAAGATCCATCTCCAACGTCACTTCCCCCAGGCCCCTCGTCACAGGCCTTGAACGTGTCTGTGACAGCCCCAACAGAGGTTTCAGTCCCAGCAGCACCTCCATCACCTCCCCTGCCCACAGACCAGCCCTGGGTCCCCTTTGCTACATCTACTCCCTCTAGGGACTCCTCACTCTCCTTTTCCTCCCCACCTTCACCCTTGGCCCTTCCCAACCATCTAAAAAGCCTCAACAGATCAGGAATTAAGATGACTCCCCTCACTCCCAATATAGTGCAGTCAAGAGTTATGAACTCTTCCCTGTACCCACCCACCTATCCCCCCTCGTCTTTCACCTGGTCCCTCACCCAAACTCCCCCCTGCTCACCCCTCCCTGCCCTCCCCCAGAGCTGTTATCACAGAGCTGGGACACTCCGGGCTTCTGCTGTTCCAGGACTTTCAGTCATGATAAAGATAATATCAGGCTGAGGCTGATGGAGCTGTATCTACAGTTACACCACAGACTGATGAACAGAAGGACAGACTGTCCAATCAGAGACATTTAGTTCTCATTCCCTGTAAGAAGAAAACATCCAGCCCTACTGAAACTAATCTGAAACTTGCTGTGCTCAACGTCAGATCTTTATGTAGCAAGTCATTTTTAATTAATGATTTTATATCTTCTTTTAATCTTGACTTTATGTTTTTAACCGAAACATGGCTTGACAAAAACACAGGTAATGCAATTCTAGTGGAATCAACTCCACCCAACTTCAAGTTTGAATCTGAAACACGAGTAAACAAAAAGGGTGGAGGTGTGTGTGTTTTAGAGATAATTTAATTACTCACAGATTGTCATTTGTGTAGTTTTCATCTTTTTAATATGTTTCCTTTAAAATGGAGATAAAACAATCACCCTCCATAGTCGACTTAGTTATATATAAACCTCCAGCTCTGTCTGAGTTTTACTGATGATTTTACTGAGATACTTTCAGTCATATGCACAGACTTTGATGGTTTAGTCATTACAGGTGATTTTAATGAGATTTTAATGTGGATAATATGTTTGACAGAAACGCTAAAGAGCTCTGCTCTGTCCTTGAAACCTTTGGTCTGACTCAGCATGTCAGCGAGCCCACCCACAACAGAGACACACTCTGGACCTGCTCATCACAAAAGGAGTAAATATATCAAATGTCAGCATGGTGGATGTTGCTCTGATCATTTCTGTGTCTTTTTTGACCTGTGTGTTATTCCCAAACCAGCGGCTGGTCCTGCAGTTGTTCGAAGGAGACACATAAATGATGGAACAGGTGAACTGTTCATGGAAATGATTCACTTTGAAAATGCCTCATGTTCTAATATTGATGATTTGTTGAACTCTGTGATGTCGAGTGTTTTGAATGTTCTGGACCATTGACCTGATGAAGGTTAAAATGGTTAAAGATCAGCAGAAAACTCCATGAGGAATGACTCAGGACACAGAAAAGAGAGGAGGGCCGAGCGGGAAAGGAGCAAATCAAAGCTCCAGGTTCATTATGAGATTTACAGAGAAAAGATGCACATGAACAACCACAGTTTATGTAGAACAAGGAGAGGGATTTTTCTGACATTACTGGAAGTTGCAGTAACATCTCTCATGTCCTGTTTGCAACAGTAAACAGATTAACAAACCTCCAGCTCCACTGCCGTTAGAACTAATTTCCACATCTAAGTGCGGTGAGTTTGCAGTTTTCTTTAATGACAAGGTTCAGGACATTAAAAATGCCCGAGCCTCAGCTGGTTCCTCTCGACGTGAAGGAGCAGCGGCTCTACTCCGAGCTCCTCCCGTGTTACTGAGCTCCTCACCCTGTCTCTAAGGGTGCGCCCAGCCACTCTGTGGAGGAAACTCATTTCGGCCGATTGTATCCATGATCTTGTCCTTTCGGTCATGACCCAGAGTCATGTCCATAGGTGAGGGTAGGAACGTAGATTGAGGTAAATCGAGAGCTTTGCCTTTCGACTCAGCTCCTTCTTTATCACAACAGACAGATACAGCGACCGCATCACTGCAGACGCTGCACCGTTCCGCCTGTCAATCTCACGTTCCATCCTTCCCTCACTCGTGAACAAGACCCTGAGCTACTTGAACTCCTCCACTTGAGGCAAAGACTCCCCACCCACCCAGAGAGGGCAAACCACCTTTTTCCGGTCGAGAACCATGGCCTCAGATTTGGAAGAGCTGATTCTCATCCCAGCCGCTTCACACTCGGCTGCAAACCGCCCCAGTGCTGCAGGTCCTGGCTCGAAGAAGCATCAGGACAACATCATCTGCAAACAGCAGAGATGAGATCCTGTGGTTCCCGAACCAGACCCCCTCCAGCCCCTGGCTGCGCCTAGAAATTCTGTCCATAAATATAATGAACAGAACCGGTGACAAAGGGCAGCCCTGGCGGAGTCCAACATGCACCGGGAACAAGTCTGACTTACTGCCGGCAATGAACACAGCTCCTGCTCCGGTCATACAGGGACCGGACAGCCCTTAGCAAAGGGCCCCGGACCCCATACTCCCAGAGCACCCCCCAAAGGACACCACGAGGGACACGGTCAAATGCCTTCTCCAGATCCACAAAACACATGTGGACCGGTTGGGCAAACTCCCATGATCCTCGAGGACCCGATGGAGAGTATAGAGCTGGTCCAGTGTTCCACGGCCAGGACGAAAACCACACTGCTTCTCCTGGATCCGAGGTTCGACTATCGGTCGGACTCTCCTCTCCAGTACCCTGGAATAGACCTTACCGGGAAGGCTGAGGAGTGTGATTCCCCTGTAATTGGAACACACCCTCTGGTCCCCCTTTTTATACAGAGGGACCACCACCCCGGTCTGTCAGTCCAGAGGTACTGTCCCCGACCGCCACGCGATGTTGTAGAGACGTGTCAGCCAAGACAGCCCCACAACATCCAGAGACTTAAGGTACTCGGGACGGATCTCATCAACGCCTGGAGCCTTGCCACCGAGGAGCTTGCCAACCACCTCAGTGACTTCGGCCAGGGTGATAGACGAGTCCGCCTCCGGGTCCCCAGCCTCGGCTTCCTCCTCGGAAGACGTGACAGTGGGATTGAGGAGATCCTCAAAGTATTCCTTCCACCGTCCGACAACATCCCCAGTTGAGGTCAGCAGCTCTCCACCCGCACTGTAAACAGTGTTGGTGAGGCACTGCTTCCCCCTCCTGAGGCGCCGGACGGTTTGCCAGAATTTCTTTGAGGCCGTCCGATAGTCCTCCTCCATGGCCTCCCCGAACTCCTCCCAACCCCGAGTTTTTGCCTCCACGACAGCTCGAACCGTGGCACGCTTGGCCCGCCGGTACCTGTCAGCTGCCTCAGGAGTCCCACAAGCCAACAAGGCTCGATAGGACTCCTTCTTCAGCCTGACGGCATCCCTTACTTCCGGTGTTCACCACAGGGTTCGGGGATTGCCGCCGCGACAAGCACCACAGACCTTATGACCACAGCTACAAGCAGCCGCATCAACAATGGAGGTGGAGAACATGGTCCACTCAGAGTCCATGTCCCCAGCCTCCCCCGGGATCAGGGAGAAGCTCTCCCGGAGGTACGAATTGAAGACCCCCCTGACAGAAGGCTCCGCCAGACGTTCCCAACAGACCCTCACGATACGCTTGGGCCTGCCAGGTCTATCCGGCTTCCTCCTCCGCCAGCGGATCCAACTCACAACCAGGTGGTGATCAGTTGACAGCTCTGCCCCTCTCTTCACCCGAGTGTCCAAAACACGCGGCCGGAGGTCAGATGACACGACTACAAAGTCGATCATCGACCTCCGACCTAGAGTGTCCTGATGCCACGTGCACTGGTGGACACCCTTGTGCTCGAACATGGTGTTCATTATGGACAAACTGTGACTAGCACAGAAGTCCAATAACAAAACACCACTCGGGTTCAGATCAGGGAGGCCGTTCCTCCCAATCACGCCCCTCCAGGTGTCACTGTCGTTACCCACATGGGCGTTGAAGTCCCCCAGGAGAACAACGGAGTCCCCGATGGGTGCACTGTCTAGTACCCCCCGCAGGGACTCCAAGAAGGCCGGGTACTCTGCACTGCTGTTTGGCCCGTAGGCTGCCACAACAGTGAGAGACCTGTCCCCGACCCGAAGGCGCAGGGACGCAACCCTCTCGTTCTCCGGGGTGAACTCCAACACGTGACGGCTGAGCTGTGGGGCAATGAGCCCACACCAGCTCGCCTCCGCTCCCCGCGGGCAACGCCAGAGAAGTGGAGAGTCCTGCCCCTCTCAAGAAGTTGGGTTCCAGAGCCCAAACTGTGCGTGGAGGCGAGGCCGACTATATCTAGTCGGTAACGCTCAACCTCCCGCACCAGCTCAGGCTCCTTCCTCCCCAGCGAGGTGACATTCCATGTCCCCAGAGCTAGTCTCCATGTCCGGAGATCCGGTCGTCGGGGCCCCCGCCGTCGACTGCCGCCCGGATCTCTCTGCACCGGCCCCTTATGGATCCTCCCGCGGGTGGTGGGTCCACGTGAGGACGGCCCCACGTCGCTCCTTCGGGCTGAGCCCGGCCGGGCCCCGTGGGGAAAGGCCCGGCCACCGGGCGCTCACTGTCGAGCACCCACCCCAGGCCTGGCTCCAGGGTGGGGCCCCGGTGACGCCGGTCCGGGCGACGTAACTGGCCTTGTTCTTCCTCTTATCATAAAGGGTTTCTGGGACCTGTTTGCCATGGGTGACCCTACCAGGGGCATAAAGCCCCCGACAACATAGCTCCCAGGATAATTCGGGCTCAAACCCCTCCACCACGTTAAGGTGGCGGATCAGGGAGGGGTATTATTAATGTTTTATTATCATTTAATTTGATTACATTTATTCTTTCTTTCCGTTATATTCTTTACATCCTCTTGTGTAACTTATGAATCAGCAGTAGTACCATTCTCCTCTGCTGTCGACACTTCACCTCCTCCAAAACCACACAAAAGTCACACATACACAGGCCACAAATGTGCACCATACAAGTGTAAAGTGCCGGGACGTCCTGCATCACCAACGAACTGCAGAGTTTTTTATATGCACCAAAATTAATCCTATGTGTATCACCGATTAAGAAAATGAAAATGGAGAACAAAATAAGTACAGAGCAGGATGAGTATATCGGCAGCAGTGAAAATGGGAGGTTGGTGTATTGAAAATTTGGAATAAAAAATGAATATAAATCAAACCAAATACAACTTCAGCTGAGTAAAGGGTGAAGGATAGATACATAGAGATAGATAGATAGATAGATAGATAGATAGATAGATAGATAGATAGATACATAGATAGATACATAGATAGATAGATAGATCCTGAAAAAACTGTGAGGAAGATGAAGTCTGTTAAGTTAACACATGTGAATGTATTTTATGAGCAACAACTGTAGCCACAGCTGCTACGAAACATCTGTAGCAAACAGAGCTGTCAGTCTCCAAACACCACACTCACACTACATCTGTACACAATCTGTACACAAAAGACAAACTCACACTACATCTGTACACAATGTGTACACAAAAGACAAACTCACACTACATCTGCACACAATCTGTACACAAAAGACAAACAGACAAAAGTAAGACACAAAAAACAAAAAGGGCACAAGTTCTTTTCAGTATTTGTGATCTGGCTGTATGTCTGATCTACTCAGACATGACTTGAGGACTATACCCCTAATTCAGACACTGGGTGAAGTGTATTGCTCAAGGACACAAAGGCAGTAAAGTGGTCACCTGAAAACTGCCAACTTTATTAGACAATGACTCTATCACTCAGACCAAGTCAAAGACATCTTCTGCAAAATAGATTTTTCCAAACTTTGAACCGTGTTGTAGTTGTTTTCTTTCTCATTTACTCTCACAAAGGGAGTGATTCATGCATGTTTGAGTAAACTTTATCCTCCTACATTAAGACAGACGTTTTTTTCACCCAGAGCTACAGAACACACTGACGTTTCATAACATGTTGTTCTGTAACATTTACCAAAGAAATTCATTCACTGGTTGAAAGTAGATTTTAATATTTGTGTTTTATTTGATTTTTATGACAATAGAACATTTCTTTGAGTTTCTTTGTATTCAGAAAAACCACACGATTGTGGGTCTGGAGGAGGTGGATGAAAATCGATCTTCTGAGCACTTAAGAATCACTCAAAATACAACTCTGAATAAACTCAAACAAAGGGACGACTTTAGAAGCTCAAAAGTCCCATTTGCAGAGTGTCTCCTTTAACAGGTGTATAATACTGAGTGTCTTTGGCAGATGTCTGAGCTGGAGGAAATCTCTTCATCCTGCGGCTCTCAGGAGCCTCCAGCCCAAAGGTCAGAGTCTCAAACAAACTCCAGGCTCCATGAACATCACGCTCCACTGAGAGGAACATCAGAAAACGACAGGTCACATGTAATAACTGAAGTCTAGGTGACACACAAACATCTCTTTAATTTGCATCTTTTATTTATATGTTAAATAGCGTTCACCATGAATCCAAATATTTAAGTAAAAAAAGAAAGTGTAAAATGACTGTACTGTACTTACCTTTAGTCCCAGGCCACAGCAAACGGCCTCAGAGGGGAACCAGGAGGCCGCTGTCAGTCCACCAAGAACCACTTTTTAAAGGGAGGAACGTTTCCTAAGAAACATAAGATTAAACCTTAAAATGTACAACAAAACAACTAGATTTTGTTATTGAAAAAGCAGAAGTAAAACAGTAAAACTGAACACATTTCAGCCCTGTTATGCCGTGCAGGTAAAATGTTCAAAAAGAATGAGTACAGTGTACTACGTTTGTGAATAATTCTTTTGGTTTGTTACCCTAACCATGTTTCACCCTCAGCCTGTCTCACCCTCAGCCTGTCTCACTCTAACCCTGTCTCACCCTGACCCTGTCTCACCCTCAGCCTGTCTCACTCTGACCCTGTCTCACCCTGACCCTGTCTCACCCTCAGCCTGTCTCACCCTCAGCCTGTCTCACTCTAACCCTGTCTCACCCTGACCTTGTCTCACACTGACCCTGTCTCACTCTAAGCCTCTCTCACCCAAACCCTGTCTCACCCTGACCTTGTCTCACCCTGACCTTAAACCTCTTTCACCCTAAGGCTGTCTCACCCTGACCTCGTCTCACGTCTCACCCTGACCCTGTCTCACTCTGACCCTGTCTCACCCTCAGCCTGTTTCACCCTCAGCCTGTCTCACTCTAACCCTGTCTCACTCTAACCCTGTCTCACCCTGACCCTGTCTCACCCTCAGCCTGTCTCACTCTGACCCTGTCTCACCCTGACCCTGTCTCACCCTCAGCCTGTCTCACTCTGACCCTGTCTCACCCTCAGCCTGTCTCACCCTGACCCTGTCTCACGCTGACCCTGTCTCACCGTCAGTCTGTCTCACTCTGACCCTGTCTCACCCTGACCCTGTCTCACCCTCAGTCTGTCTCACTCTGACCCTGTCTCACCCTCAGCCTGTCTCACTCTGACCCTGTCTCACCCTGACCCTGTCTCACTCTGACCCTGTCTCACGCTGACCCTGTCTCACCCTCAGCCTGTCTCACTCTAACCCTGTCTCACCCTGACCTCGTCTCACGTCTCACACTGACCCTGTCTCACCCTAACTTTAACCATGTCTCACTCTGACCCTGTCTCACGCTGACCCTGTCTCACCCTGACCCTGTCTCACCCTGACCCTTTCTCACCCTCAGCCTGTCTCACTCTGACCCTGTCTCACCCTGACCTTAACCCTCTCTCACCCTAACCCTGTCTCACCCTGACCCTGTCTCACTCTAAGCCTCTCACCCTAACCCTGTCTCACACCCTGATCCCGTCTCACGCTGACCTTAACCCTTTCTCACCCCTAACCCTGTCTCACCCTGACCTCAACCCTGTCTCACCCTAACACTGTCTCACCCTCAGCCTGTTTCACCCTCAGCCTGTCTCACTCTAACCCTGTCTCACTCTAACCCTGTCTCAGCCTGACCCTGTCTCACCCTCAGCCTGTCTCACTCTAACCCTGTCTCACCCTAACCCTGTCTCACCCTGACCCTGTCTCACCCTAACTTTAACCATGTCTCACTCTGACCCTATCTCACTCTAACCCTGTCTCACCCTAACCCTGTCTCACCCTGACCCTGTCTCACTCTAAGCCTCTCACCCTAACCCTGTCTCACCCTGATCCCGTCTCACGCTGACCTTAACCCTCTCTCACCCTAACCCTGTCTCACCCTGACCTGAACCCTGTCTCACCCTAACACTGTCTCACCCTCAGCCTGTTTCACCCTCAGCCTGTCTCACTCTAACCCTGTCTCACTCTAACCCTGTCTCAGCCTGACCCTGTCTCACCCTCAGCCTGTCTCACTCTAACCCTGTCTCACCCTAACCCTGTCTCACCCTGACCCTTTCTCTCTCTAAGCCTGTCTCACCCTCAGCCTGTCTCACGCGGACCCTGTCTCACCCTCAGCCTGTCTCACTGACCCTGTCTCACCCTGACCCTGTCTCACACTCAGCCTGTCTCACCCTCAGCCTGTGTCACTCTAATCCTGTCTCACCCTCAGCCTGTTTCACCCTCAGCCTGTCTCACCCTCAGCCTGTCTCACTCTAACCCTGTCTCACCCTGACCTTGTCTCACACTGACCCTGTCTCACTCTAAGCCTCTCTCACCCAAACCCTGTCTCACCCTGACCTTGTCTCACCCTGACCTTAAACCTCTTTCACCCTAAGGCTGTCTCACCCTGACCTTGTCTCACGTCTCACCCTGACCCTGTCTCACTCTGACCCTGTCTCACCCTCAGCCTGTTTCACCCTCAGCCTGTCTCACTCTAACCCTGTCTCACTCTAACCCTGTCTCACCCTGACCCTGTCTCACCCTCAGCCTGTCTCACTCTGACCCTGTCTCACCCTGACCCTGTCTCACTCTGACCCTGTCTCACTCTAATCCTGTCTTACTCTAACCCTGTCTCACCCTCAGCCTGTTTCACCCTCAGCCTGTCTCACTCTAACCCTGTCTCACTCTGACCCTGTCTCACCCTGACCCTGTCTCACCCTCAGCCTGTCTCACTCTGACCCTGTCTCACCCTGACCCTGTCTCACCCTCAGCCTGTCTCACTCTGACCCTGTCTCACCCTCAGCCTGTCTCACTCTGACCCTGTCTCACCCTCAGCCTGTTTCACCCTCAGCCTGTCTCACTCTACCCCTGTCTCACCCTGACCTCGTCTCACGTCTCACCCTGACCCTGTCTCACGCTGACCCTGTCTCACCCTCAGCCTGTCTCACCCTGACCCTGTCTCACGCTGACCCTGTCTCACCCTCAGTCTGTCTCACTCTGACCCTGTCTCACCCTGACCCTGTGTCTCACCCTCAGTCTGTCTCACTCTGACCCTGTCTCACCCTCAGCCTGTCTCACTCTGACCCTGTCTCACCCTGACCCTGTCTCACTCTGACCCTGTCTCACGCTGACCCTGTCTCACCCTCAGCCTGTTTCACCCTCAGCCTGTCTCACTCTAACCCTGTCTCACTCTAACCTGTCTCAGCCTGACCCTGTCTCACCTCAGCCTGTCTCACTCTAACCCTGTCTCACCCTAACCCTGTCTCACCCTGACCCTTTCTCTCTCTAAGCCTGTCTCACCCTCAGCCTGTCTCACGCGGACCCTGTCTCACCCTCAGCCTGTCTCACTGACCCTGTCTCACCCTGACCCTGTCTCACCCTCAGCCTGTCTCACCCTCAGCCTGTGTCACTCTAATCCTGTCTCACCCTCAGCCTGTTTCACCCTCAGCCTGTCTCACCCTCAGCCTGTCTCACTCTAACCCTGTCTCACCCTGACCTTGTCTCACACTGACCCTGTCTCACTCTAAGCCTCTCTCACCCAAACCCTGTCTCACCCTGACCTTGTCTCACCCTGACCTTAAACCTCTTTCACCCTAAGGCTGTCTCACCCTGACCTTGTCTCACGTCTCACCCTGACCCTGTCTCACCCTGACCCTGTCTCACCCTCAGCCTGTCTCACTCTGACCCTGTCTCACCTGACCCTGTCTCACCCAACCCTCAGCCTGTCTCACTCTGACCCTGTCTCACCCTCAGCCTGTCTCACTCTGACCCTGTCTCACCCTCAGCCTGTTTCACCCTCAGCCTTTCTCACTCTAACCCTGTCTCACCCTGACCTCGTCTCACGTCTCACCCTGACCCTGTCTCACGCTGACCCTGTCTCACCCTCAGCCTGTCTCACCCTGACCCTGTCTCACGCTGACCCTGTCTCACCCTCAGTCTGTCTCACTCTGACCCTGTCTCACCCTGACCCTGTCTCACCCTCAGTCTGTCTCACTCTGACCCTGTCTCACCCTCAGCCTGTCTCACTCTGACCCTGTCTCACCCTCAGCCTGTCTCACTCTAACCCTGTCTCACCCTGACCTCGTCTCACGTCTCACACTGACCCTGTCTCACCCTAACTTTAACCATGTCTCACTCTGACCCTGTCTCACGCTGACCCTGTCTCACCCTGACCCTGTCTCACCCTGACCCTTTCTCACCCTCAGCCTGTCTCACTCTGACCCTGTCTCACCCTGACCTTAACCCTCTTTCACCCTAAGGCTGTCTCACCCTGACCTCGTCTCACGTCTCACCCTGACCCTGTCTCACCCTAACTTTAACCATGTCTCACTCTAACCCTGTCTCACCCTGACCCTGTCTCACTCTAAGCCTCTCACCCTGATCCCGTCTCACGCTGACCTTAACCCTCTCTCACCCTAACACTGTCTCACCCTCAGCCTGTTTTATCCTCCCACGGATTTAAGAAAAGACAAAACAAAGTCAGATTTTTACATTCAGTCCCATGATACTATTTACAGTTTTCATACATATTATTTACAACATTAACAAACATATTCTGGACAGATGTGGAACTGCTTTTGTTTCTCTTTCATCAGATTTCTGTGATCTCACTCTGGATCCAAACACAGCTCACAGAAAACTCAAACTGTCTGACAACAACAAGAAGGTGACGTTTGTGAGAGAAGATCAGCCTTATCCAGATCATCAGGACAGATTTGAGACGTGGGCTCAGATCCTGTGCTCCACTGGTCTGACTGGTCGCTGTTACTGGGAGGTCCAGTGGACTGGACGGGTTTATATATCAGCGTCTGACAGAGGAATCAGAAGGAAACAAATCAATGAAAGTGGATTTGGACGCAACGATCAGTCCTGGAGTCTGTTTTGCTCTGGATTAGGTTTTTCTGTTTGGCATAATGACAAAGTAACCCGCCTCCCTCAGCCCTGGTCCTCCTCTTCTGGGACAGTGGCAGTGTTTGTGGACTGTCCTGCTGGCTCTCTGTCCTTCTACACAGTCTCCTCTGACCAACTGACCCACCTCCACACCTTCAACACCACCTTCAACACCACCTTCACTCAGCCTCTGCTCCCTGGGTTTAGGCTCTGTTTTTATGGCTCCTCAGTGTCTCTGTGTGCACCACTGGACTGAGAACATCTCTTTAATATAATGGACATATTGAAGGAGACAGAGGGAGTCAGGGCACATTTTCAGGGGGCCCTAAGCAGAGTGTGTCTCCGTGGGCCCCTGGCAGCAGATGACTCCTGGCTCAGCTGTTGGTGATTCACATTTGACACATTCTGACTCTGCTCTCATCACCTCGACCAGTTGTGTTTGTGTTTATCTGACCAACATCAGACTGAAAACATCCAGAATGTAAAAAACAAGTCACAAGAACAGGACACAAACATATAAGGAGGGTCAAGACTTTTTAAATTCTACACATTTGTTCTTAGTTTGTGGTGGATTTGACTGTGTTCCAGTTGTGACAGTGGGTTTACATTTACATTCTAAAGGTCCTTGCTCAGGTGTGAACACAGAGCTGCCCTCACCTCTGCCCGACTCAAAAACACATGTAGCAGCAGCACAGATTTTACTACTATAGATACAAACAAATGTGATTGATGTGATTTTCTTTGTGATGACACGGCCTCACCTGACGTCACTGTCACTCACACTTATTTCATCCTTCACTAACCATTTGTGTATTTGTAAATGCAGATTTAAGTGTCAACTCAAACACTTGTTCATGATTAGTAAAGCTATGAGAGAATGATTTACTAATCCTGCAGTGCAATAATTCAGGCAGCTATTACTGCTTAAGTCTTTTTGAGCTTTTCTAAAGTCAAGAATAATTATGCTTCATTAAGCAAATTCCACAGAAACAATATGTCGTAATGTCAGATAGAACGGACCAACACGCACGACTCAGGGAAAGTTTTAACAGTGTTTATTTACAAAGTGCAAACAATAGTGCAAGTTATGACAGTAGAGTCTCTCTCTCTGAGCAGGAAGCAGGGTGAAAGCCAGAGTCCAGGACAAGGAGACGAGCAGGTGAAGTGAGACAAACGATACCGGTGTAGGGAGCGGGGTCCAGGGCGGAGCAGAGACAGCGGAGCTGGTCGAGCAGGAAGCAGGATTCTGGAGAATCAAAAATAGTCCAAATGAGTACAGGATAACAGGCAACAGGCAACAGAACTGAGCTAGAGTAGTCACGTTTGACACGCGGACGATCTGCCACCGAATGTCAGGTCCCGGCTCCTCTTATCTACGGCAGGTGGTGATGATTACGCTCATGAGCTGCAGGTGAGCGCGGGAGGAGCCGGGAACTCCGCCCTGCTCCAGAGTCAGGCAGGCGAGGGAGGGGGAGGAGAGGACAGGACACACACAGGAACAGACGGATCATGACACAATAACAGAATTTTCACATTATTTAGGCCTGTGATAAAGATTAAGAAATGTCTGAATAACACCATTAGTTCATGATTAGTTCAACCAGTAGCTAATACCTTTTTGTAAACCCTTCTAAAGTGAAGACTATTTGAACTGAAGTATTTGTTAAGGTCCTACACGAGTCATTATCTAAGCCCAGAGAGCCACGACCCATTTCCCCTGAATCTGAACTTCAACAGAGAATCAACTGGACTTCAAAAAGTAACAAACACAGATACAAAACATCTGGATGTGTATTACATTTTTTCACAACATTTACAAACAATTCATATCCGTTTTGTCTGTTAAACATCTTCTAAACATCTTATTATGAAGCAGGATTCTGTTTGTGAACTCGTCTTTTAAAGGTCTCAAAGAACTTTAGGATTAAAAACGAAAATCTGGCCATCAAATGTTTAAAAAAAACTATAATTTATCAATAAATGTGCCTTTACAGTTTGGAGGTGACATAAAAGCAAAGCCCTTGTGCCTAAAGAAGGGCTGATTCTGCATTAGACTGATGTGACCTGCTCATTAGGGACAATCTGTCCATGTTATGATGAACCTGAAGCTACAGTCCACAGCCCAGTTCTGACACAATCAAACCACAAACAGCACAAAAATATACAACCTGAAACTTTAGGCAGTATAATAATTGCTCAGTGAATAAATATAATGAATCATAACCACAGATTCTCAGATGTTCAGCTCTTTATAGTGCAGTAGGTGGCTCTTAAAAGAGCCGTTGTGGGTCAGTCCTGTGGAGGACATGAAGACTCTGCGGGACGCTGCTCCCTCTTCACAAAAGTGAGACTTGAACACCTCCCTCACCCCCGGTGGCCTCTTGGAGTGTTGCTCTGGTCAGGTTCTGAGTGGAGAAGGTCAAATGGTAAAGTGGCAAAGAGATTCTTCTTCAGGCCCTGTTTTTGGAGAAGGGTCTGGTTGTTTTTGGAGAAGAGTCTGGTTGTTTTTGGTTGTTTTTGGAGAAGGGTCTGGTTGTTTTTGGAGAAGGGTCTGGTTGTTTTTGGAGAAGGGTCTGGTTGTTTTTGGAGAAGGGTCTGGTTGTTTTTGGAGAAGGGTCTGGTTGTTTTTGGAGAAGGGTCTGGTTGTTTTTGGAGAAGGGTCTGGTTGGGTTTTGGAGAAGGGTCTGGGTGTTTTTGGAGAAGGGTTCTGGTTGTTTTTGGAGAAGGGTAGGGTCTGGTTGTTTTTGGAGAAGGGTCTGGGTGTTTTTGGAGAAGGGTCTGGTTGTTCTGGGGTGGGTGCTCGACAGCGGGGCGCCTGGTGGCGGGCCTTTCCCCACGGGGCCCGGCGGGCTCAGCCCGAAGGAGCGGACGTGTTAGGGTCCGTCCGTCACGTGGACCCACCACCCGCGGGAGGATCCATAAGGGGCCGGTGCAGAGTGATCCGGGGCGGCAGTCGACGGCGGGGGCCCCGACGACCGGATCTCCGGACATGGAGACTAGCTCTGGGACATGGAATGTCACCTCGCGGGGGGGAAGGAGCCTGACTAGTGCGGGAGGTTGAGCGTTACCCGACTAAGATATAGTCGGCCTCGCCTCAAAGCACAGTTTGGGCTTGGAACCCAATTCGTGAGAGGGGTGGACTCGCCCTTTTCTGGCTGCCGCGGGGAGCGGCGGAGGCGAGCTGGTGTGGGCATGCTCATTGCCCACAGCT
>JAIEZT010000299.1:0-66721 GCA_019594935.1 Periophthalmus modestus | reverse complement strand
TTTTTGGTATCATGTTTGTGTATATTTATGGAGAACTGACTGTGCGCTGAGAAATCGGTGCATAGATTTGTGAACTGAGCATGTGCCACAGAATCTTACAGGCGGACCCATACAGGAGGGGTTCAAATAGAGCCCAGGATGACATCCTAAAATTTCTTCAGGCATGTTAGACATAAGAGAGGAAACAATATAATAGCATTGTAGATAGCTCAAAATTTTTTGCATTTATACCGCGCCTCTTTAAGCAAATCTCAACGAGCATATGGCCTTGTTTAGACTGTAATAACCAAGGTAAAATGTACTTATTTTTTAAGGAACTTTTGAAGCCCAGCTGCAATTTCATTTCCGTGACCAGACAGTTGAGATAACTCCACACAAGACTAACCCAGAAAATGGCTGAGGCTAAAATTGTTTGATTGCTGATATGCAATTTCAGATCTTTAGCTTTGGCAAATATATATATAGTTTTTTCTGAGGTTAAGGATGACAGCAAGTCCAGAAAGAAAGTCTACAACTTGTGACAGCACTAAACAGCAGGATAGTGCTTTAAACATTACCCAGAAATGGAACTGTAGAGTTTGACAAGAAAAACACTTAAATACATCACCTCTGCACAGTTGCAAGTGCAGCTGCAGACCAAGATTGTGACGAGGTATAGCCAGACTTTTAAACGACCAAGAACAGTCTGAGCGTTTTCATAATTTGTGGAAGTTTGGATTGGAGTTTTGAAAAGCTAAACTCTGAGAAAGTGGAATGATACAACACTCATCATTTGAGGCTAAATTTGCAGATCTAATTGTTATTGTGTAATAAATCCATGTAATAACATAGTTCTCCAAAATAGTTCAGTTGAACAATCATTGTGTGAATTATCTAAAATCTAAAAATGAAAACACATAACTCTTGTTTAGTCTTGACTTTGCATTATAGCTATTTCAAAAATTTAAATAACTACAAATAGGTGTGTATATTATAACACACAGGTGTGTCAAAAATATATAAAAAATGTGTAATTGTGTCATTCTGCTCTAAAACTGTGTCCTATTCTACTAGACTATTAAAATGTAAAGCAGTGTTCCCCACAGCTAATACAGCAGGTTGTCTTACCGTGTGTCGGTGTTCTCATCATGTCCTCCCTGTCCATGTATGACCACCTGTCCGAGGGTGAGTGCTTGCCCTCTTTGGGAGAGTCGATGTGTGGGATGAGCACATCCTCCAGGCCCAGGTCAAAGCGCTTGTGCTTAGAGTTGTCCGGGAGGAAAGAAAAAGGCCCCGAAACATAACGTGATGAAGGCACTGAGAATGAGCAGCAGCAGGATGAACTTCTCCGAGAGCCTGAGTGTAGCCCTGTGGTGGGGAACGAGGAGGTGCCCGTTGATGAGGGTAGGTAGTATCCTGCGGCCAGACAGCGGCAGGAGGGCGGGAGTGGTCATGTTTTTACACTCTGGACGTGAACTTGGCTCAGGGAGGGGGGTCACTGAGGGGTCACAGGGGGTGTGGGTCTAACACTGCCACAGGTGTTGTAGTAGCAGCATTCACGGTCTGAGCCCACGTTATATATCTCATGCCAGCAATGATAAATCAGAAACCAGGAACCAGAGAAGAAGGGCTTGTTAGTCCGCTAGTCCTCAGTGATGGAGGTCAGCAGGAACAACTGTCATGGTGAATCTGAAAACAACATGAAATCAATAGGAAAATATTCTTAAAATATAATACAATTTTGTCATCTCTGCCAAGTCGAATGACAATTTTTGTTCTTCTAGTAACAACTACTTAGTTTTAATAAGCACAATACAGCCATATGCAAATGTGAAGAATACCTGTTACATTTTGTTTAAAAAAAAAACAAGAAAGCAAAAGAAAGGGGTACAAAAGCTCGCTAGCCATAACAAACACACGACGAATGGTAAACATCTCTCTAAACAAACGCCACGAGTATTAATGACATAATCGAGTCATTATTTCCAACACACGCTCAATAATATAAAGGAGGCTTCGTCCAAAACGCAGCATGCCTGGCAGTCACAGCCAAAATGATGCATTTTCAGCTTTAACATATTGACAAATCTACTGTATCGTGTTTAATTTTCATTACAGGGTGAGAGGCTTACTGGAAAATCCGCGCTGATTCGCTTGTGTTACCTTAGGACATGAAATAAAAAGATGTGCTTCTGCTCAGCATCTGCTCAGACGGGGATGGCTTTAAAGAGCTCCCTTCAACACAACAGGACGTGGAAATTACCTTTGGGTCAATTTATCAGTGACAATTCTGCAGAAAACCGTATTTCAGCCGGGATTGTTTTGCAGTAGTTTCCGCCGAGGCTGTGTGGCTATGATGTGTCCACACTGAATACCAAGTTCATCCCTGACAGTGGCAGTCTGTGAGATGATGATTAGCCCATACATAATGCTAGCTAACAGCGAGTGGCTAACTTAACAAGCCTGTGTGTAAATGTAACAAACCACCGAGCTATTAACATCTAAAAACGCAAAAGGGCACACAACAAAGCCAGGCTAATAAGTCAGTTTAGACACATTTAGCATCCAGCCGCGGAGCTCCTGGTGTTAGCTATTAGCATATGTGGCTACGGCTAGCTAGCTGGTTATCAATTGACAGAGGCGGTCTCTCGCGCTGCATCACCTCCTTTCTCATTTGCTCGGTGAAATGG
Organism: Periophthalmus modestus; assembly: GCA_019594935.1. Taxonomy (NCBI): domain Eukaryota; kingdom Metazoa; phylum Chordata; class Actinopteri; order Gobiiformes; family Gobiidae; genus Periophthalmus; species Periophthalmus modestus. The sequence continues at coordinate 64,052 of JAIEZT010000299.1, read as the reverse complement.
GAGAAATGCGGTGCTTGTCAGGGATCCGGATCCGGCGTCTGGAAGAACAGGCTGTAGCAGGTGTCCTCATATCCGTAAATATTATAATGTCCGCGGAGAAAGCCTTCAGATCATAGCCACACAACCGCGGAGCTCCGCGGACGTCGAGAGCACGAGTGGCCGCACTGTCGGACTGCTGCGGCGGACTGACTGACTGGATCTGCCGCTACTCCGAGATCTGGATCAACTACTCTGCCTGCGCCTGCGAGGGAGCGTCTCACAATTACCATGCGACAACTTCACTTTTCCAATGGTTGGTTTGAGTCCAAAATGCCATACCTCCAACATAATGACAAATTATATGTAAAATTATGTTAATGACATATAGACCTAGTAAGGTTTATACTTAGTTTAGTAACTCATTAAAATGAACCAAATGTGAGACTAGACATGACTCGAGATTGCATGAAATTTAACTATTTTTTAAAGCACACTTTATGAGACTTAATAAAGAGACAGACAAGCACATTTGGTAGGTTATTGACTTGACCTTGTCATGGACACAAATTTAAAGCTGCATAACACCTAAGCCCTTCTCAGCCTTTTGATCCAAAAATATGTGACATTTGTGAGCCCTCATAAAATAAACGACGTGCATACTAATGGATCTAAATATCCATTTTCCAACACCAGACATTAGCCTGCTGATAAAATTAAATTAAAAGTCTTCACCATCAAGAGTTGAATAGAGACCATCTGATCTGTTCATCCTCCTGTGGGATGGACAATCTCTATCTTCTGCCTACTCTAGTTTGTGTCCAAAATATTATGATGTAATATAGATTATACACATATCATGATGTGATATATATTTTCCACATGCTGTAATTTAGGCTACATGTAATATAGAATAAAACATAATTTGGGCTACTGAAATTACCTGTTAATTCATGCATTATTGTGCATTTATTGAGCCCCCCAAACCCAAGTAAGGGCAGTGAGAAGCAGTGGGCATGATGCAGCTGTGCATCATAAAACAGGCACTCAGTGAGATCACAGGTGTACTCTACTTTATTGAAAAAAAACAGGTTTCAGAGGGGAAACACACTTCACCACAGCGCTCCTCTTTTGCCTTGACAATGTTTCCATCTTTTCTCACAGCACAAAAACACTGTCCCCAGTATTAGACAGGTGTCACTTCTGCCAGTTCCTGTTGGCCACACTCTCAGCCCCCAGTCCTGCCTCGGCTTTTCTCAGACTGAAAGGTGTAATTTATTAGAAACCTCAATGATGACACTTCTCCAGCTGCTTGGTTTTTCAATGGTTGGGTCCGCAGTAGCAGGTTACCATGATTTGTTGCACAGTGTAAAACCTAACACAAACATCGAAAGCTATACCAGTTCAAGTTATGTGATTGAGATAACCAAATAATGTTGTTGAGTAAGTAGCATGCTGGAGAGAGATGTCCATCATCAGCAGTCATGACTACAGTAAATGGCAATTATTTAAGTGTCCACAATAAACATGGGAAGTCCCCAAAACATTGTGCTGAAAAGATGAGCACCTGGATTAATTGGGTGACTATATGATTAAATATAAAATCAGATCTAAAATTGTGTGTTTTTAACTAATGTAAAATTATTGCCAGTCAACTGTTTTGACTATAGTGATAATACTGAAGTGTTAAAAGTTATCATCCGTAAGTTTATTTGATTTCTTTTTTTTTTTTGCTAGTACATGGTAGACGTGAAACCGGTAATTTGCTTTGTTTAGCTCATATTCTGAGATAAACAAACTTATTTTCTTATTATTATTTCAGATTATGAGGACAAACAAGTGAGGTGAACAAAAAGTTTACAGTCTCATTTATGTTTTGTTGCTGCCGTGGAAAACACTTCATAAACCAAAGCTCTGGAGGCTGTTTGTCTGCACTCCACACACCTCAGTGAGCTTTTTCCCGACAGGTGATCTATCACGGGATAACATCCAGCCATAAACACATCCATGGCATTTTGCGGAGTACAGACACAGACTGCAGTGTCCATCATGAGCCAGTCCTTGAGTCGCCCCCAGGCCCGGCCTTCACCACAGTGGCAAACAACAGGGCCCAGAGGGGCACTTTGATTTACAGTGTGCCCCCTCAGTCTGTGAATTAGTGCTAAAGTCCTATGGGCCTCACCGTGCAGCTCTGCGAGAGGGACCACACAAGAACCAAAAAGAGCTGAGCAGACACAAAAACACTGACAGTCCCAGAAAGTAGGAAGGAGGCTGTCGACTGCTTCAATGCTTTTCTGATGATCATTGTCAAGGGGGATGGTTGAAAAAATTTATCATACATTTGGCACAAAGGAAGAACACTCAAGTTTATGGGGTGGAAAATCAAAAATGGTAGAAAAAAACAACATGGCATTTACAGAAATGGCTTTTTCTTGGCCTTGTTCACCTTATATTTAATGTTTGAAATTACATTACAGTTGGTGACCATTTTATGAAGGGGAAAAGTTGGCGTATAATTTAAAATATACAGGTAATTCAGTTTTTGGTTCATTTGTGAGACTTTAATTTCATTGTATTGTATTTTAGTTCATAGTGTATTTTAAATATTCATGATTTTAAATGAACTGTATACAGTGACTGCAGCAGTCAGGGGAGGTCATCACAGAGAAAAAAATATTGAAATGGTTATATTTATCCAATGATTTGGTCTTCAAAATCAAACTGAATGCATGTATTGGTACACTACATTTCTGTATTATCCAGAAGTCCTATTTACCCTTTGCTGGGTCAATACACTTAATTAAAAAACAAAAAAAAACAATCATAGCAACCATGTTTGTTCCTAGTCCAGCTGTCAAAATCACAAAACATATACAAAAAACAGTAACAACATATGTAAAACCAAGTCATAATGATAGTTTCTGAGTAACAGTTTGTGAGTAAAAGTGTAAATTATAAAAGTCCAGTCTGTCGGGGGGGGGCACAAGGACGGCTCTCACCTCTGGCTCTCGGTTGCGAGGGTGCTTTAAGAAACCTGTGTCTCAAGTGTCAATTCCCACGGTCTGCTGCCCCTAACTGCATATAGTCCCCACAAGTGTGCTACTATTGGCTCAGTGATGTGACATTGTGCTTAATAGTGCAGCAGAGCGTATCTTCTTTACTCCACCATCATCATCAGTGAGCATTCTGAGAAGAGTGAGGCATCATGGGAAAATAAACAGAATTGTCCACATGGATGCATCTTGTTCCAACATAAAGCAGTTTGAATGTTTTCCAAAAGTTAATTAAAGGGCATAGCAGGTTTTCTATGATTTTCTAATTACTGGTGGGATAGCTCCAGAGATAAAAGACAACATTATGCTTGCTAGGTAAGTCATCTCTATTGCTCACATCCAGCCAGGAAGTAAAATGAGAATGTTGACCAAAACTACAAAATTTGAGGAAAAAAAATATGATTTTTTGTTAAATAGTAAATATAATTATGTTAACTACAGAACAATTTTGGTACTACAAATTGCCTTATATGGTATTTACAGACATTTGGATGTTTCTGATTGCATTGGTTTGTTTGCTATTATTATTTAAGAAAGATACTGTAACTCCAAAAGGGCAACTGAAGTAGTTTTTAAATGTGCTATATAAATAAAACTGAATTCAACTGAAAAGTAACAATCTGACATATTGCATATATCATGTTTGTTGTTTATTTTCTGTGCAGGGGATATACACAGTCCTGAGTGTTGGCACAGCAGTAGCCGTTACAGAAAATGAATTGTACTGTTGTTGACAGTGATATGCGAATATGATCTCCCAAACACCACCAGTCTGTCTCCGTCTCCAGGTCTGGGTGACACAGCCTCTCATTTTTATAAAGCTACGGACACTCTGCTGCTGCTACCACTTTATTAAGATACCGTGGCATGAAAACAAGTGCACTTTTCACTCTATGGAGTGGACTGGCTCTCCTGGCGCCAATGAAACTGGCTTTAAAGCATTTTCCCCAAGTGCACTAATTTGAGTTGTGAGCTAGTTAGGCCCCACTCAGACTTGGGTAAATGTATTACAGTGGTGACATTGGCTTTACCTCTTTGTCTCTAATGGAGTTACACAGTGTTCAGTCTGAGTGACCTGCCCTCTCTAAACGGAGGGTCACAGCTGCTCATGAATACCAAGGCAAGTGCTGACTCCTGGCAGGTAAGTGAATGGAGAATTAAGTCTACAATAAAGTGAATTAAACAAGACTCTCAGTACCTATTCAATACAAAAGCTACTGGTGGTAAAGGAATAGGAACATTTCTATCACTTGTTTGTGCCGTTTGTCTCCATGGAGATTGTCTCTCTCCATCTTCTCTATGTTGCACTTATTCAATTAAAAGGTGCTTTTATTGCACAAAAACCTTGAAAAGCATGCATTTTTACTGTGAGCGTGGCCACTTATACGCAGATGTAATCTGTGGGGTCATCTGATTGTTTCCATGGAGATAGACAAGTTTTTAGATAGATTGTGTGGAGACAAGCAAACAGCGGGGACCTCAACCAGTACCGTTAGAGTGTGCACCTTTATACATTATGACTGCACTGATTATTGGTTGCTCGACTGTTCTGCAGTCACAATAAGAAAAAAAGTTCAGTAGTTTTTGATTTTGGTTTTGTAAAGTGCATGTTAAATACTCTCATTGCCTTTTGAAAAAAATAATAATAATTTAAACAAAAAGGTAAAAAGACCTTATTACCAATGTGTGTAGTGAAGATAACCCTGTGTGTTTAGGCATTGGCACAGTGCATTGGAGTGGTTGGGTATTTTGGGTGAGGGATGTCAGGAGCTGTCAGAACACTGTATACCCTCCATCTCCATCATCTGCAGACGCGGTTCTGTTTTGTGTCCTTGCTCTAAGTATAGATTCATTAAAAGAGGTGCATGAAACACAGTAAATATTGAGTTTCTATTGCTGGGTTTCAGATGACATCACAACATTAAATAGGCTTATTATTCAATACAGATGGGGGCCAGCTTAGCGGAATATTGTTAATATGCTGATTTTTTTGTTGTATTATGTTAGCAAATTCTAGGATCTAGTCAACAAACAATAAATGTTTGAGTCTACGTAAGATTTTTTTTTGAGCTGAAAATAAAATCACAAAATTTAAAAAAGATTTGAAGGGCTAACACATGTTTGTGGTTGCAACTATCTGCGGTAAACGTAATTGTATTAATGTGTTCAATGTGTAAAGTGTATTCAGTTCTTTTTTTTTTTTTGGTTTTTCTGTTTTTCTTCTAGAGGACTGCATTTTTGCACTATTCAGCATTTTGTAACTGTTGTTTGGGAAAAGTGCTCCACAAATAGAGATCTAAGGGCTTGATATAAAAAAAAAGTTCAAACTAAAGTAAAAATATACAAAGACCTCTGTTGACTGAGGGACAATGTTGGACCATTATGTAAGAGGGTGTTCTCAATTACAAGGGTACATTACTTGAGAGCTCAATGCCACATGAAGGAGGTTTATGAGATTTGGCAGGAGTCCTTCTCCCCTGGGTTCATGGGGATGGCACAGCAGCAGCTCTCTCGTTAACTACATACTGTCATTGTTCAATTTGGCGTGTGTAGGAGATGGCTCGGGTCCCAAACACTTGGCTTATGTCTACTTGAGGTAAAGAGGAAGTGATGTAATGACAAATCCATATCAATGGCAGGATATGGAAGTCATTTTTGGTTGGGTGTATGCGGATTTCTACATGAGAACAAATACACACGTAGCTGCCTCAAAAATAACTGAGATATGCGATTCATCTTTATTTCTCTGGTGCCGATTCTGTGACACTATTACAACTGGTATGTTAACTGTCTCTACTGGTTGTTACATCCTAAGCCAACCAATAAAGTTAAGGTACATTTTAATTGTCCCCAGAGGGAAATTTGCCCTCTGCATTTTAAAAATGAGCTAGGCTTGGTCTGGACTACCCTTGGCTGGAGGATTTTTTTACCTCCTGTGCTCGATTTTGGGTCAGGTACAATAAATTGGTACTGCACATTGCTCAAACCTATACAGTAAAGTATCACTTTGCATTCTTCAAATACACCTCCACCTGTTAGGTGTTTTTAGTTGCTTGAGTAATTTAAGATTTAGAACTGATGTGATCTACTCCAGTACTATTAAACCATCTAACCGTCTGTTAAATCTAGCCGCTGTCAGCAGGGTCCCCTCTATCACTAATGCAAAAAATGACTTTCAGAAGGAGCAGAGTCATCAAACATTAATGTTAACAGTCAATCTAAAAGCACTTACAACATGATTCCTGATTATGCAGTATTTATCAGTTGTCCCTCTCAGCTCAGTAAATCCACCAATTGTAAGTGATAGAGAGAGAAGAAGCCAACAACAGACAGGGTATGTTATTATGCTGAAGGAGGAAAGTAGTTATATGCATTGCCACCTGCTGGTTGTGAAAAGATGAAGTGTGAGTCATATGTCTTGGAAATTGCCAATATATAGTCAGTCCATTTATCATTACTAAATGTGCTGGTTTTGCGGCATTGTTAGATATTGACTTTGAACACACTCAAAAATGTTATGTGTATTGATTCTGAAGTGTTGAAATCAAGAAAGCACAAACTATGTTACTTCTGGATTCTATTACAATATTTACAATTTCAAAATATTACAGTAGTATGCAAAGGAATTTTTAATATGTGCTATGTTATGTAATTTGGGTGTGGAATACAGTGGGCGGTAGTAAGACATTTTTTATCACAGCATTGTGGAGTACCACATATAGCATGTTCTCCAGAAAGAAGGTCTATAAGGACGCAGAAAAAGAAAAACTAATACAAGTTTCAAGTTTGATGTCAAACATTGTACTACATTTTGCTTATGACTAGTTTAAAATAGGCAGACACACCATTCAAAGGCTACCAAATATAAAATGATATTTGGTTTTATCTTTTATATTTAAGTTGCATTAGCAGCATTTTGTACACTGTATATAAGTAACTTTATATTTATAATACATACATATATATTATATATACAATACATATATATTATATATCCTATATATATATATATATAGTATATATATATATACAACATACATATATATATATACTATATAGATATAATATATTATATAGATATATACATTACATATATATATATACATAATATATACACATATATACATATATGTATACACACACATATATAATATACATACGACACATATACTATAAACCACATATAACACGAGCTCACATATATATGATAGGTATATTACACACACACACACACACACATACAACATTAATATATTATATATATATATAGTAGTATATATATATATATATATATAATATATATATATATATCATAGTATATATATATCCTTATATTAGAATATATAGATAAGTATAGATATATATCCTATATATATATAGCGTAATTGTTATGTGTAATTGTAATTTGCACTTAGCTTCACCTAAGTTGATTAAAACACTCAGGCACTTAATTGAAACTTAAAACAACTATAGCTAGGTCCATGGTTGTCTTGACATTCCTTTAGTGCGCTTTGTTTCATCACCTTGACATTTTAGTTGCTGCCTGGTTTTTCATGGGGTCAGAGACTCCACAGTTTAGCTTTCAGGTGCCACGGACAGAAACAGCAGTTAACACAACTCTCAGGCAAACACTAAGAATTCTCCACTGTACTCTGGCCGCAACATGACCAGTTAGCGGCTTTCCTGGTGCCCATTATGTCCATATGTCCATTCCACAACCTTTTAAATCCCCTGAAACACAAAAAAAAGACCAAAAACAGAAATATATTATGTCAGACGCACCATGTTATTTAGTGCTAATAATGTAAAATGTTGCTGAATGATTAAACTACTTAAACTGCGTGTGGAATTGTCAATAGACTAATAAAAATGTGCCTGCAATTTTAAATTAACCATATTTGCTCCGCGCGACTACTAAATAATACTTTTTTTCAGGTTTGCCGGGGGGTGCGACATTTTTACTCAGATACAGATACTTGCATGTCTGTCTGAAATAATTTAACACACAATAATTTCACATCTTCGTTATTGTCACACTGACAACCGTGAGAGGCACTCACGGCAGATGAATGTCAATTCCTCGTACCTCCCCCCCGTATGTATCCAGTATAATTACAGCCAAAAACAGACAAAATTTGCTATTGATTCAGACCTGGACAACTAAGGGATTTACACAGACACCTAACCAGTATGACAGCCACGCAGCATAGAGGAAGCAGTGGCAAGTTTTGCGGAATTGTTCCAGAAGCGAAACAAACCGAAGGATGGATAGAATTTAGTAATGAATTTAGTGATTTGGGGGGGGATCAAGAGCTTAGTAAACTTGTTAGCTCTTGTTTTTTGTGCTGCTAGTTTGCGGGGTGATTAACTGTTTAATATGTTATGTTAACATACCAGATGTCTGGTATTCAGTTTGTTGTCTCTATGCTTCATCTTAGCTGAACAAATGTTTTACGTTAGTACGTGCTTGCTACTACTGCTATGTCAAAACCTGTTGTTCTCTATTTTTTTGTTATTATTATAAATTGCCATTTATACAATAACTAAAATAAATAATAAGATGAAATCTCCCTTCTTGGTCTCCTGAGTTTGTAAAATAAATTTCCCCCCAAAAATGCGCTTAACTTATATGTTTTTTTCTTCATTATTATGCATTTGCGACTTATAGTCCATAAAATAACGGTGTGTGGTATTATTAAATACACCATTCACTGGGCGTTCACACTTTGTCACATTCACCACACCATCAACACATACTAATAACACCAGGTCTAAACCTGCAACCACTAAATGGAACTCTAAACTGGGAAAGACAAACCAGAAAAACACCCAGATTGACTACTTCCACCAGCCAAGTCTCATATCAGGCACTGAAAAGGGCTCCACTGTGTTAGTACCAAATAGCAACAAGTGTAAATGCACCCTTTAGTCTCACTGTTTTTCATTTCACATGAAGTTGTTTGTTTCTTTTCGTTGTAATGCATCTTTTTTGCCCTTTCAACAGTTCTAACAGTGCGTTGTAGCTGCTATTTGCCTCACAGAGACACGTAGCAGCAGGTTCAGGTGTTGCGTGACCAAACCTGGCATAGTTTCCCGGGCGAGCCACAGAGAGCCTCTTTGGAACCCTCCATGCCTTGGAGACAGAACGAACAGCAATGAAACGTCCCGCTGCTGGTCGCCTCAGCTTGCCTCTTTATGTCTCCCCCCAGCGTGAATGTGCAGCCCTTGGTAAACATAGACAAAGTGACTGAATAGTGGTCAAAATCAACAGAACATAAAACAGGTATTTTGAAATTGGTTAAAAACTTGTAATTGTGCAAAAAAGTGTTAAGTTACGCGTATTAATTACAAGCCGGCAGATATGAAATAGGTAGCATAATTATAATTTTAAATGGTATTTGCAAATCATACTAACTACATTTAAAGGGATAACAGATAGATAGTAAAATACACTGCATTTAATTCCATGGGCCCAAAGAACCCCATAATTGCAATCTAGTGAGAAATGTTAAAAATTTCTATCTTTTTAGTGAAATGTTTCCTGGTTTTTTTTTTTTTTTAAAATAAAGGTAAGATTTCAGTATGAAAAGCTGTCTTGCTTTTTTCTCAGATCATAAAATAATTGCATCTCATCTGCCCACTGAAAATCCTGTGGTTTTAAAGTGAGTGCCTTTAGGTTGTACATTGCTGCAGGAAAGGTTAACATCATTTTGTTTGACATTACATGATGAAATGTCAAGCTGTACAAATATTGGTACATGGAACATAATGCACTACCTTGACATGTTGCGTTTTTACACAGACCCACAGAGAGTAAGGCCCAAGCTCTTCAGGGGTGTACTGAAACACTGTAGGTCCCATTCACATGTTGTCCACTACTGATGTCACAAATTGTACTGGAGAACAACCCCCAATACATAATAGCATAGCAAGGGCACATCTTTACAAAACATTTGATTCAATGTTTAACAGGGACAATAAAAGCACATGATACAGTGAAACAACATTCACAACTAGGAATGTGCTTTGGTGATATGGTGTGACATAAACAATGAATAATAAACAGTAAAATATATATTTATTTTATTTATTTTAGTCTTTAATTTATACAAAGAAAAAAAAAAAAAAAAAAAACAAGAGAGCCCAATGATAGCACACTCAAGACTTCTTTTTATGAGCACCCCGTGTTTTATTTTTTAAATACAGAAAAAATAAGTAAGTATAAGTTCAATTTCAATAAAAAAAAAAAAGGTGCAGGTGTGATTATAAATGTTTGTTACTAGATTATTAAAATTGCATTTGTGGCATAAATAAGTATCCAAACTATGATCAAAGTTAAGATGAAGTAAAACAAAAAAAAAAAAGACTCGTTTGGCTGAATTAAATACAACACCACACAGGGGTTTTCATAAATACTGTAATGTAATACCAATGCACAGTGAATGTCGAAAAGACCCAGTATCGCTCAGAAATATAGGATACATCTTTCTCTCGGTCTCTGTACCTACCTTCTCTCTCCACTCACAATATAACATAAGGATGGAGTTCTAGTATTAAATATTTTTGACTTACCATTTCCTCTTTTCTTTATGGGCAATGCTGACCACACATGCTCTCCTCCTCGGGTTAGCTGGTCCCCTCCTGAAATCCCTGCACGACCAGTATGAAGTTGTCCAGACTGCCCACACTACACTGCAGCAGTCCTGTCATAACATATTGAATAGATGGGCATGGAGACAATGAGGGGTATGACCATTTCCTTATGAACGATTTTTGGCATAAAAAGCAAATATTGATAAGCAATGGTGAAATGGGTCCACATTTTTACACTTTCTAGGATCACTCAAGCGCTCCACATCAACAGAACCACTCATCCATTCACACACACATTCATTCACCAGGTGTACACAGACACTGGGCGTGAGGCTAAAAAGTGTCTTGCCCAAGGGACAAAGACACAACGATAGCATTCATCTGTGGGAGCATTGGCTGTTCACAGCATTAACCAGTGTTCCTGGACCGCCGCTCGAGATCAATGACGTTTATGTCAAGAGTGGGATTGAGACTGCCAACCTTCAGAGAAACCGAAAACCTGAGCACGACTGGTCACCACCCCAAAACAGCAGACTTTATCGCAGTTGAATGGTGTTATTCTTCTCAATTCCCCACCTAGCATCTATAATAGACCCAGGAGGTTCTTAACCTGTTTGACCTTGGGGCCCAACTTTTTCCTGTAAAAAGTACCGTGGGGGTCCAATCTCATATTAAATGTATTATATTCTTCTGATTTTTGCGGCCCTCAAGAGGTGGGCGGTGCATGTCTGCCATACTTCGCACTCGCGTGGGGTTAAGAGATCACTGAGTTAGACCATTACATAACCACATACCTGCTTTTGATCTTTATCTAGGCGCAGACAACATTTCAACTCAAGATATTAATCAGCTTCAAGTTTGTTGTTCTAAAGCTAACACATCATTCCTGTTTTTCATCCATGATGATATTGTTTTGTATTTGTTTTTCGGAGTCTAATAGGTTAGAAATAAATAGATGTGCTTACGGACGTTCCGCCTGTACCTCCCAGCCAGCTGCGGGGTGGCCTGATTAGACACAGCAAGACTAATTACTTCCACTTGTTCACGAGGATTGTTTTTACTATTTGATTAGCATATGCGAAAATAAATCTGCTAATACTGAAACATTAACTACAACTTCTCTGCTCCCATATATCAGATTTCAGTCACTATTAAGCATAGTAATTATATGTGAATTTACAGTGTATTTTCTCAGCCTAGAAAGTAGCAGCTGCACCATTACTGACACTCAGCTGTTCCTCTTGTCACCTGCGCATTCGGGGTGAATAGCCTCCTTAACTCTTTCATAGCTTGACTCATACAGCAAAAAAATAAAAAAAAAAAAAAAGGCAAATATAGTTAAATTTGAAAATGTTCAACTAAAAATATCTGTGTCACAATTATTGTTAAAGAGGTAGAAATGAATTACAGATACTACATCGATACTACCCCCGAGTGAAGGCATGTCAGTTGCCCCTTGTAAACATCTATCTCTCATATTATAGTGTAGGTTTTATTTGCAAAAACCAGGTAGATGCCATTTCAAAATTTAAATGCATTTACTACAGTCAAAATATTGTTCCATCTCTCCTTGAAAATCCATTTGACATCCATTGACATAATACCCATAGAAGATGGTAACAAAAGTAACGTTTTTTTGGCAATTTTTCCAAACGGAGATATCTTTTTTGCTAAGCCTTTCTATCTGTCTTTTACATAAACACATGCAAATATATGTATTAGAAGACACAGTTAAGTTCTGAAATAGATAAGGTCTGTGTATGTGTGGTTTCACAATATTCATTTGCAACATTCTCCCCCCACTTTGGTCTACCAGATTATAAATGCAAAGTCCAAACAGCTCAGTACTTGTATTAACACACTTACTCCTGAATGTTTGTTTTCTTCAGCAAACACTTTCCTTTGTTCTTGAGAACAGAAAGGAATAGAAGCAAATACGTAACTGCGAAGGACTTGTAAATAATCACCAGAACCCATTGCCAACCCAAAACACCAACATTATAAATAAGAAACACCTTCAGATATACATTGTTCATATTGATGAAACAATGCTTCTAGAAGAACTAAAGCTGATGTCTTTCTTGTCACATTCAAGTTGACTATGTTCTTAATAATATTTTTAATCTACTGAGAAGCCGGGATGAATATTCTAACCTGACTATATAATCTTGTCCCTCTGTTGTGACTCGAGGATTTAAAAATGTCCTGCTGCGACTTGTCACAGCCTCTTGTGTGTGTGTTTAGGTGTAAACCGACTGGGCCCCCGGCCATTCCTTTTGCTCTAAAGGAATTTTCTACATAACAATAGTCTTTAGCTCTTCATCTTTCAGCACTGTTCTCCTCCCTTCCCAGTCATCTCACCAGCTGCACTGACTGAGTTCAGGCAGTGTGTGAACATGTACAAAAGAGTAAAACCAGGATAACAGAGAAAATTACAGTTAGGCCATTAACTAGGCCATTTCACTGCCTCAATGTTTTGTCTCCCTCTCTTTATAGTCAGTCATCCAAACAGAGGGAGTGACTAAAGTGCTTCCACAGAAGACAATGGTATGGTAAAGATACAGTTAAGACAAACACCTTTCGAAGTAACTATCCATAGCCTTTTTCTGTGTCTTCTTACTACAGTAGAAAAGAGGACTATAAAAAGATGCATTTTTGTAATCTGGAACCTGCAAATTCTTTTTATTGTTTCCTGACCCTTTCTATCTTATGCAAGTAACTGAGGTGCCATTTTAAAATCGAGTAGAATCCCTTACTTACTTTACTCATCTTGTAATAGAAACAAACCAATACCCTGCTATTCACATTAAAAGTCTTATATTATGCAAAATGGACAGTGAGCTTTTAGCCATGTTATAATGTCGTTGCCCTCCTCAAAAACATCTCATCCATCCATCATCCATCCATCATAGCATCCAGGGCTGAAATCATCCACCATGATTCTAGCGAATGTGGTGTATAAAGTTTAAAACACAGTGGAGCACTTCCTGTAATACCACATGTAAAGGGAGTGTTTTTTTCGTTTGAGATCAGCCTAAATTTGCAGTGTTTTCTGTTTGAAACATGTGCAATAAAACAAAACAAAACTGTGAGTATGTTTTTTAATGAAAAACATCCCCACGAGAAATATGAAATATTTTAACATAGATCGGAAAATAGTGTAATATGGGCCCTTTAATGTGTTTCTACTATAAACTGTTGCCCTTCTGATAGAGTCATGACATAACCATATTTTAGAATCTACAGAAAAATACTTTAATTTACCTTCTCCTCCCACAGTACCACTTGCTGGGATCTGCGGTCTTCCCATGGATTATCCCCCAACAACTGGATAACCATGGACATCCCCTGCTGGCTCGGAGGGCGAAAAGCAGATGTTGGCGACATCTTCCACTCTGGGGCAGACTGCGGATCAAAGCTGCTCTCAGACAGGGCTGCTCAGTCTCTGCAGGGTCACTCCTTTAGCACTGAGGATCTCTCTGCACCACTGAAACGTCCAACTTAAAAGTCTCTCAGCAAACTCCACTCCACCTCGACATCCAGCAGAGCCTGGCGCTTCTAGCTGAGCTCTCTGTAAGTGGAGCTGGTTTCTGGAAGAGAAATATAGTGGGTATACGTGTTTAGGAGCCTTTACCATAACTGTCTATGTGACTGACTAATAAATTAACAGTTGTAATTCATCAAAGGTTTTTTAAGGAATTCAACAGGTGTTTTTTAGCCATTATAAAATGTGATAATGTCCAAATCCCAGAAGGGTGGCGATCGTTTTCCCTATTAAGAACATGATCACTTCATAAGTTCAGAACTCAGGAAGCCTCTTTGATGAATGACAAAACATGTTCAGGCCTCCAAAACATTTGTCCAGTTGACAGAATACAATTTTCTTTTGCAAATTCCCATAAGCAATTAGTAATATAGTCATAAGGTCGCCCTGTTATTCCATGTTATGTATAAACTGTAGGTTTTCTCTCATTCTGCTGTGTACCCTGCGCTGTTTGTGTAGCTCTTCTAGGCGGCGCAGCAGGGACACACAGTGAGCCCTCCACAGCACTGGCCATATCCTCGAGCAACCCCCCTCACCTCCTGTGCCACCTCTTCCACACGGGACGTCAGGAGCTCCTGGGACCTCATCCACCTTTACCGGGACACAGTGAGACGAGAATGAAGATGGTTATGCTGAAGGTCAGGAAACACCTATTTAGAATTTAGAGCCAATTTTCTTAACAGATGAGGGAAATTGAAAGACAGAAACACATAAAGTGGATATTTATCATATTAGCAAGAAAATTCAATATCAGTACATAATATTAGCCACTGCAGCTATTCATAAAAACAGATGCAGAAAACCTTGTCATAGTTAGTACCACATCTTGAGTTGTTTTTTTGTCAAAATTGGCTCAATTCTCACAAAACACATCACTTCAAATTGTCTTCATTTCTGAACTACCTTTTGAAGTGACTCCTCCAGGCACTCCAGACGAGGACGCAGGTGGACCGAGACCAGTTCTCGGATGCGGTCTCCATGACGATCGATGACGTCGCGTGTGGGACCGCAGCGGGTGGTCTCGGTGCAGAGTGGCAGCACACTCCAGGCATACAGGCAGATCACAGGGCTGACAGAAGAGGCGCAGCTCCTGTCCTGGGTGGAGGCAGCAGAGGACGGGACACAGAGGCGACCACGGGGACTTCACTCATGGAGAGCCTGGACTGAGAGTGAGAGGAGGTCCGCTTCTGACGCCTGTGCAAAGAGGAGATTGGTTTAAATCAGCGTGGACTGTGTTGTATCATGTATGTTCAAGGAAAAATTTCCCCTAAAACCAAAAACTTTTCATAATAATTATTGAATTAGTACTTCCTGGTGTTAATTTTATGATGATTATTTGTGATGTTTTGTTTTGATTTGTTGTATTGTGATTGTAATGTCTTTCTTATTCTGTAAAGGCACTTTGATCTACTTTGAGTATGAATTGTGGTATACCAGGGGGTGCCCAAACTCTTTTGTCACTGATGGCCATATCTTGAAAAATATTCACAAGGAGGGTCAATCCCACAGTGGATAATTCAGATGGGTGCATTTAGCATACTTTAAATAAGGCTTGAAATATTATTATTAGGTCTGTATGACAACGCAGTGTGATGTTATTAAGGTTATAATAGGTAGATTTACTCAAATTTGCTGTAAAAAGCACTGATTATGATCAATTGGGCCAGGTCAACAGAAGGCCCGAGGGGCCCAATTAAATTGCCCTGGGGGGCCACATTTGCCCCCTCCCGGCCATAGTCCTGGACACCCCTGTGCTATACAAATAGACTTGCCTCGCCTACTTCCACCAGCTGCTCTGTTTCATTGAGAGATCTAGACTATGTGCTATACATAAGGACCAGAAAACAAATTTGGCTGTTATGGCAAGTTAAAGTTCATAAAAAGCCCACACACTTTTATTACAAAGCTCACACAGACATAACTTTGTACAGAACAGACATTCACTCAAGTAAATGCATCTGAGTGAATGTTAACTCCATTAATAGCAGTGAACCGTGCATTTACCTGTGCGCCTGGCAGCAGAACTCGCACAGGTGATGGCGCAAATCTCGCAGCGGCTCTCGGCGGCGCCCTCCCCGCAGAGGTCACAGGGCAGCGGGGCCGTCCGTCACCAGCATCTCCAAAAACACCTCATCCAGAGCCAGTGGTCTGTGCTGACGCCCGGCCGGTCCTGTAGTCGCAGATCCACTTCGGAGTCACAGTCGGGACACAGAACCGTAACGGAGGAGGAGGAGGGGGAGCGCGAGAACGGCTCCAGCTGCGCGATACGTACCGTCCGAGCAGAATGTATGGAGACATGTAAGAGTTTTGGATCCCGAAACAGGCGCTTGCAGACGTTACACACACCCGCCCTCGCGTTTACACTTGCCCCGTTTGTGTACGTTTTTTCTGAGTGTATGGCGATTTGGCCCACGTTTCCTTCTTCTTCTTTAGACATTGCACTGCTCTTTTCAAGTAAGTTCCACGCGACCAAAAATCCCAGAATGTTCCACTTCACAAAACTCCACGAAATCAAGACAGGATTAAAACTGTAACAAACATCGTTGCACCTCTTTTTTTAAGGCGTAAAAACTAACTCTGTGATTAAATTCCTGTGGTCACTCACGAGCTCTTTCATGCAGAAGTAGGTTGTATTCAGAGTTGATGGGACATTTGACACCCCCTCTCAGTGCCTGACCAATGGGAGTTTCTGGGAGGCCCTTGTGGGGTGGTCCTACTATCACTACCCCCTCTAGTGGCAGCATTGTAGAGGTGCAGCAGCATCACAGAATTAAAAACAAATACTTTTCACAAAATATTTTTTTAACCAAATACAAACTGAGAATCAGAGACACATTTTTTTATTACATTAAAAGAAAAGTGTTTATGGTGGCAACTTCATTTATTTGATTTTTTCCTTTACAGCCAAAAAGAAATAACCAAGGTTGCACTATAAGTTAATTGCCATATAATAAATATATAAATAAGTTAAATACAATTATAAAAAATATCATCACTATCATCATTATTACATTTTCTCAAATTTTCTGAACAAAGATGTTATTGGGTTATCTATATTTAAAACATGAAATAACTGATCAGTCACTCCTCAGTGGCAGTGATCATATGGATCAAAGGAGACAATAAAGTCATTAAAACTCTTATGGGAGAGAGCTAGGCCAATGTATAAAACAGTGATCATGGAGGTGAATTGTGTAGATGTGATCAGTGGTGAGGATGCCTTGTTGGTCTTGTACAGGTATGTTTGCTGCGTAACCCCAGAGCCTGAAATATATAAATACAATTAAAGAAATGAACAGAGGAAATCTATCAACAGGCCTACAAGGCTGTGTTAAGTACCTGTTACAGTTGCTTGTGAAACTGAGATCTTCAAGTCGTTCTCAATCCTCAAAATATAAGTATCGCTCATGTTTATGGGTGATACTGCTGTATCCACAGTGTATACACCAGCACTGTTAGATTTCAGGCTGGTGGTCCCATGTAGAACAGTCCCGCTCAGGTCGGTCCAGGTCACATTGGGCTCAGGAAACCAGCGCTCTGCCACAGCTGTCAAAGTGCTGTTCGATAATGTGAAAGATGGTGCTGAAAAGGCTGGAAGAAACACAAATCCATATCTGTTTGGATTAGAACAAGGGGGAAAAGGTGTATGGAAGGACAAAAGGGACTTTGGAATTGATATTGTTTTAGGGTAAATATCTCAACATATGCATGTGTATGTCTAACCAACCAGAAGGTTAAAATGTAAAGTGATACAATAAGATATGAACCAGGATCCCTCCTCTTTATTTGCAGCCTACTGTTTTCAAATCAGCACGGACACTATTCTAGTTGCTTACAATTTGGTGTTATTTGTTCAATCCTCAGTCTTAGTCTCAGTTTTAGAGAGGGGCCCCTCAGAGTGTCTGTAATGTGCCCACCAAGATGATTTGTGTCCAAGGTCCAGAATTTGGTTCTGCACCCCTGACCACAGATCTACCTGTAACTCTACCCCACGAGGCCACATGTACATCTCAGTGATGATAGATACAGTTGTCATACATCTATTTATGAGAAAAATTACACAGTGCACATTTAAAGTCTAACTCTCCATACCTCCAGCTCGTAGGTCTACAGTGACTGCCCCTGCTCCGGTGCTGCTGCTAACGGTGCAGGTGTAACGTGCCCTGGTCCTGGCTCCTCACCGCGGACAGTAGCACGAGGGTGTTCCCTGTCAGCAGGTCAACTGGTGAAACGTGGCCCTGCCTTTGAACTGCGGGCTCTGGTTCTCTAGGTCCACAGCTCCATTCCTAAACTGATAGACCACCCCAGGCACCTCACTCTTCGTCCAGGTCACAGACATCTGGGACAGTGGCGTGGTTTTAATGTGCTGGTAGCAGCTGAGGAGTTGGTTTTCGCCCAAATTAGCAACAGGAGTTTTGTCAAGGCTGAGCACAGATGAATGTTTCCCTATAGAGCAGTGGAAAAATATTATAATACAGGAATATGATAGAGAAGATTCAGTAACAACTCCTAAAACCATGATGAGATTAGACAGTTTAATAATATTTAATAAATCTTGTTTGAATGAAAAGGTTTTAAAAAGTACAAGTTCAATATTAGGATAGGATGATAATTACATTTTACTTTCATAAAGTCAGTTGACTAATTTGTTTGTATATGCCTGAAGTTTGCCAGCAAGTGTTGTCTTTGAGTAAATGTTCTCAATGTCAAAAAAAGAGACAAGCCAGAAGTTTTTTTATTATCCTGCTAAAAGCCGTAACTCTAAACCTTAAAAAAGATCTTACCAGCAAAAGCAGAAGCCAAAAATGATGATGATAATCACAGAAAACACGATGATCAGGATCACGATGCTGCACACAGGACAAGACAAACATACCTGAACATGTCACCATCATGTGTGTAAATGGAACAGAATTATCTTCAACAATGCATACTTGAACATTTTAAATGTGGTGAAATTTGGCCTAATACTGAGTAAAAGGCCTGTAACTACGCTGATTTAATACTCCATATATTATGTCAAGAACTACACATAATAATTTAAACTTACCTATTTTAGAACATATAACATCATATTAACATGTGCATACTATCAGATCATGTGTGTTCCCCAAAATATTACAAGCAAGCTGTACCATTTAATCTACAAAAAAAACAGAATTCTTGGAAATATGTTTCAAAAGTCAGAACTTGTAGCTGATTTCTTCTTAGTGCACCTACCTGCAGCCGATGATCCTCTTTAAAGACGCCATCTCTCCAGCCCAAAAGATGAGGGTGCACCAAGTATCCGCTTGGCTATAACAACATTGTATTCCCTTGAATGATTACACTAATGCTATGATATTTTCCCCACACGCAGTCTGTCTCAACCATGTTCAAACTAACTCCCGTGTCTCCTTTTCAACACAACCCCATGAGTAAACATTGCCATAAGGGGTGTGTAATTTCACTGTTTTCTTTGAAAGGTGTGTCTTTTGAGCTGTTTTAAATGATTCTCTGACATTTAAAAGGGCAAGGTGCTAAAAGTCATTATGTGGAACTTTATGCTGATAAGATCACATATTGGTTACATACTTTTGTCACCCTTTGAGATATAGTAACACAACAAATATACACAAACATTTTGTTATATGGCAGTGGTTCTGAAACTGGCACCACTGGAGTTACAGTCGCAAGGTATTCTGTAAGTCTAGCTTTGTTTAAATGTATTCAAAACTGATTTTAATGTTTAAACTAATTTACTTGTTTATGAACAGTATCCTTATGAATTGTAAAATCAAATATTACAAGAAAATGGTACATAAGGTGAACAGACCCTGCCTTGGTTTAAAACCAAGTCAGACCACTATTGTGAAACAATTTAACCCCACTGATCTGGTGACAGTAGCATGGCTGGCTGTGGCTGCTGGGGCCTGTCTCATGAGCTCCTGACGATATCTCTCTTCTGCTCCCTATGTCCTGTTGGGTGAAGGTTTGATGTCCTCTTCTCTCCTCTGGGCCCTGTGTCCTCGTGGAGGTTTGATGTCTCTACCTCTTCTCTCCTCTGGGCCCTATGTCCTGGTGGAGGTTTGATGTCTCTACCTCTTCTCTCCTCTGGGCCCTGTGTCCTGGTGGAGGGTTGATGTCTCTACCTCTTCTCTCCTCTGGGCCCAGTGTCCTGGTGGAGGTTTGATGTCTCAACCTTTTCTCCCTTCTGGGCCTTGTGTCCTGGTGGAGATTTGATGTCTCTACCTCTTCTCTCCTCTGGGCCCTATGTCCTGGTGGAGGTTTGATGTCTCTACCTCTTCTCTCCTCTGGGCCCTGTGTCCTGGTGGAGGATTAATGTCTCTACCTCTTCTCTCCTCTGGGCCCAGTGTCCTGGTGGAGGTTTGATGTGCCTACCTTTTCTCCCTTCTGGGCCTTGTGTCCTGGTGGAGATTTGATGTCTCTACTTCTTCTTCCATCTGGGCTGTGTCAGTGTAGAGCTGCCAAATGTGTACTTTAATAAAAATCAGCAGTATCATGGTTTAACTTTATCATTAAATAACACGATACTATCACATAATGTAAAAAAAAATACATGATCATGAAATGTGATGATGAGCACAAAGAGGAAGTATGGCAATAATGGAGGATCTATCCACTTTTGCACATTTGTGTGGTGAAATATCAAGTGGAAATTATCTGTACAACTGTTTTTTGCAATCTGTACCATTTAACAACAGCGAAAGTAAATAAAACCTATTAGCATGAAGATATTTAATTGGGTTTGTGGTTTGTTTGCAATGGTGGTTTGTTTGGTGGTTTATTTGCCATAACCTTACTAGGACAGTTTCCACTTTTGGTTCTAGTCAGGGCATCATAATGAGCAAAATTGCCATATTGTACAAATCATTTAAACCAATCAGAAAGTGATATTTATGCTGAGGAGCAAAACCAGGACCAATTTTGTCATAACTACATGTAGATTAACAGACAAGGCACAAAATGATAAAATTATTGGGACTCAGAAGGCTGGGCCCCTCAGAGCTGCACGGCCCTAGCAACTTGTGTAATTTGGAAGATCTGGCTCTGCCCTGAAGATCTGCCTTTGCCCTAATGATGGAAAGCTTTAGCTCTGGACTATATACTCTGAATTTTGATGTGGTGATTGTGCAAGTGTGAACACCCATAATGACCTGGACTTGAACAATGACTTGAACAATGAGGACATGATTGTGACTGACTCTAAAGACCTTGCCTTGACCCTTTTCCTTTGTTTTTATTTGGTCTGTTTATTCAGCACCAGTCAGAACTGTGTGTAAAATTAACATGAGGGAAAAAAAAAACACAATGTGAACAAACCAGTTTATTTCAAGTCCAATGTTACAAGTCTATCATAAAATGAAATTTGTCTTCTAAGCATTCTTTGCAAATGTCTTCCATACATACATTGTTTTAGGTTACAAAATTAACTCCAAATTTAGTTTTGTTTTTTTTTTTATGAATAGGGTTAGCTATAAAGTTATAGTACTTTTAGATTACTATCCATGTGTCCATAGCAATAAACCAATTCAAACCAAAAAAGTTGAATTGGTGAACCCAATATGGGCAAATTTACAGCAATATTTCTGTGTCCACACTCATTCATTTTAATACAATACAAGTCTGTTAATGTATTTTTGTGTACAGCCAAACATACTAAAGAAGGGTACATCAGTGCAAAGGAAAATACTATGAATGTTTTTTTAATAAATTTTTTTGAAACAGACTGGACCCACACACATGTAAATATTAAACTGAAAATGAAAAAAAATAAAAGTAACATAATAAAAAATGTGTTCCCCCATAAAACTAACAAGTTGTCAAATAAAAAGTACTTTTGAAATGGAAGTGACACATTGATTCTGAGACATTTATCAAAAAAAAAAAAAAAATAGCATTAAAGTAAGTTTGCAAGGAGCAGAAATTATAATTTTAAATACAGTAGATATTTGTCAGCACAATCCCACTTTGGAAAAGTAGAGAGGAGCTAGGATAATCCTGTACTGCTTATTTAGTTAAATGCTGTTTTAGACCTGGTTTAAACCTGATTTAATCTTCAATCATATATTTGCTGTCAGAGGACTCAAGTCCTGGTATAGTACCAAGTTCTTCAACTGAGAAGAGTTGCCTTGGTCCTGGCTTAGTCCTGCTTTGAATCTGGTCAAGTCCTGGTTTGAAACTGGTTTTAGACTTGGTTTAGTCCTGGTTTCTTAAAAGGAGCAAAAACTTACTCTAGGTTTAATCGTGGTAGACCTGGTTTAGAACTGTTTAAGACCTTTTTTGTACCTGGCGTAGACCAGCGTAAAGCCAGGCGTAGAGCCTAGGCGTAGGCCAGGCGTAGGCCAGGCGTAGGCTAGGCGTAGGCCAGGCGTAGGCCAGGCGTAGGCCAGGCGTAGGCCAGGCGTAGGCCAGACTTCTTAGGTTGTTGAGAGGAATTTAAGAAGTTGATTCTTGTTCTTTTTTTGTCTCCAACCCCATGATCATGCAGACAATTTTGCAGATTATATTCTGGCACTGGGAGTGTTGGTAGAAATAAGTGTTCATATACAGTTTTAAGATTCTGCAGAAACTAGCTTGGCACTGCTAATAATATTTCCTCTAATAAACATTTTGTATACTGCTATATGTCATGATTAACAAAAATATTTTCTACATTTAAATTGGCTCTAGATAACTTTACAAACTTAAGAATAAAATAATAAAAAGATCAGTACACCACAAGCCCACCCCCTAATCTCATGTAGTTATAACTATTATTAACAGCAGTTTAGGACTTTCAGAGCAACAAATTGTAGTTTGCGAATTGTGCAAAAATTACCTTAAATCTTGTATTTACAATAAATATTAATTGGCAAAACACTCTTGGCTGTACAAAATCTACTTTTCTCATGATCTAAAATGTTCTAAAAGTTAAATGTGCTTTAGTGAATGTAATTTCAAATAAACCTGTATTTTAAGAGCTGCAACAAATGCCAATTTAGCAATCAAGTGAAACATTACGGAACTTTTTTTTTTGAATAAAATGTAAACCAGAGGCAAAAAATAAAAGGCGCCATAGAAGAAAATATTTCAAAATCTCAAACATTCAAATTTGTATATTTTTTCCTGATTTAATTACAATACCTACTGTGGGTTTTCTCGCTTATGGCATGCATGTTTTGTTTATGTAATATAATTACCAATAATTAAATTCTAACTGAATTCTTGTTCATTAAATAATCTATGGACTATTTATCAGATAAGTTGTTGCAGCCTTGATTGAAGACATTATTTCAAAATGTGTTCTCTCTATTTCATAAGGCAACAGAACTGTATATGGTATGTAGAATGGGTATGGCATTGGCAAGTAAAAATACCGCGGTGCGGAAATCAGATAATTTCACTATTCAGTTACCAAATGGTTTAAGTGGTTAATATTTAATAGGGAAAATTTGAAAAAATTAAGTTGTGCAGACCTCAGTGGCACTGAAAACCTTTTGAAAATCTACCTGTACCATACCCATGCCATACCGTGCCATATAAGGCTAAAACATGCCAAAACCGTACCACTCCGCTCAGTGCAAACCAAATGTCCATTAACCATCCATGTTGCCATTCTCCTCCGGCTGCAGTTGCTCCTTCTCTGCACAGTCGTCCTGAGGGGGGCGCACTCGCTTAAAGAATCCCAACTACAAGAGGAAAAAAAAATTGTTATTCTAACTCTAATTTTTTTATTGAATAGAGTTTTATGTCATAATCTCAGAAGGAGGGCAGAGGCCTATGTAACTCTATGGAAGATTTACTGTTTTTGAAAGAAATATCCAAATTTATGATCCACAAATGTTGAACCCTGTCATTATTTGGGATTGACTCCACAAAGTTAAACATATTAATCTGATTAAGTCCATCAAAAATCATGCCTGCCTGATTAAATATTGTTACCACTTGATTTGCTTCATTTCATCTGTGCTGACAGAGAAGACGTTGAGCTTTGTGCCCATTTGTGTTTCATGTGGATAGGCCCAGTAATTACAGATATATTAATCGTAAACCAGGTCAACAAATCTGCAATCTGACAGTTAAACAGTAAACTTCATCAAAGGGTTCTGACCTGTCCTCCAGCTCAGTTTTAAACAATGGGCTGTTTACTATAGCACCTAAATGCAAACAATTAGGATAATTCTGATTGAATTACGTTTTAATAGTCAACTTATTCTAACCTATGTATTCAGTAATTTAATTTAGTCTTTCAGTTTGCTGGAAAAACATGTCCTAAATAACATGATGTGATATTATATGTACAAATAAATATATAAAGTATCAGTTTTTTCCCCATGTATTTAAGCATGTACAGACATGGCATAACCATGTCTTGAGGTCAAAATAAGTCAGCTGTGTACTGCCTGGATCTAATTATAAAGCGTTTTATTGTCTGAGTAACATGAAGTATGTGGTAAGCATGCTTGTTGTTAGCTTTAATGTCATTGCAAAACTCCACACTTTCCTCTGAAAGTTGTGAAAAGTGCGTATAAATTCATTGTGGTGAATAATTAGGATGTTCGGAATGCATAAGGTAAGTGAGGAATAACCTTAGACCACTGTAAATATTTAAAATAAACAAGTTCTGTTTTTCATGTTTTTAAGACCGTAAAAATCTAGTACAACACCTTTAAATTTTAAAAAGGATTTAGAGAATTTAAAGTCTGAAAGTGTGCGAGTCTATTTAGATTCTCAATCTATGTATTCTTTTATGATTTTCTTTTTTCAGTTTGCTGTAAAAATGTCTTCATATGTTGTGTTGTTTTGTTGTTTTATGTCTGATTAAATTACCAGTAATTCATATTCACCTTGTACATGATGAAGATGAGCAGAGCCAGGAGCAGGAGCCCGGCAAGCACAGCCAGGGCCACCACCCACCCAGGCACAGGCTGAGGTGAATCTGCCACCCACAACACCGAGACACTCACCTGGGGACACAGGGACATGGTTACCATAGGGTGGGGGGCACTGTGAGAAGGCTTCAAAACCACAACAATACATCAAGTTTCTGTCAGTTTCCATAGCGAGTCAAAATGTAAAACATATGACTTTAAAAGGATTAGATTTAAGAACAGACTTGGACTCTTTGTTTTTTTTTAATAGAGATCGAAAACACCTTAAAGAAACCAGCTCTCAAAGCTTCACTTCAGATTTAAAGGATATTTTCCTTCAGTCAGGCCACACTCGAGGAACAGAAACCGAAAATATCACATGAGCACAGGGCATAGTGGCCTTCAGCTCTCTGCAACAGGGACCACAGATAGGTAGGTGCACAACCACAAATAGCCTTTTAAATTAGAGACAAACAATAAGTAAACCTCTGAGCACTCAAAGACGGCAACTACAGTTAACCATGTTGACCACTGCCTGTCATTCAGATTGAAGGCATTTACCTGTTGCATTAACATAAAGAACATCTCCATAATCCAACAAAGGCAAAAAGGTAGGAGACAGTGATGGAAGTATAACACATCAGGACGCTGAAAACCATAAATACACTACACTAAATTTGGCTGGTTAAAGATGCACTATGTAACCTTTCTGGTAGAGGGTCCGGCATGGAGATCTTTCTGATTTGCTTAAAATGTTCCACAGTACAGCATTAGACTCATCCTTCTTGCATTTATTCTGTTACTGGCGTTTTCTTTGGCATCTCCTACTTGTCTTTATAGAGATGGATAAGTATAATGGCATACTGTAGAACATTCTAGGCAAACCTCTCCAAGCAGATGATAGACCCTCCATGAGAAAGTTACATTGTGCCTCTTTAATTGTTCCATAAATTAGGCCGATCTTGGTCTATCAAGTCCTGAATGAGTTTTAAAAGGAGGGTATTTAAAATGTGTATTTCACATTTCATAAACATAACCTACTGCTCTACATACTGCTCTACATGCAAGCTCCTCTTGTGGCTACATGGCTGACACACTGAGCAGTTTTTGAAACATCTGGGTTTTTGAGCCGAGTTTTTTTCCCAACTAAAAACTTGTACGTGTCCTCTATCTGCAGGTTTAAGGCACTAGCAACTCCGGTTCAGTCCAGGTGCACAGGCTACATCCCCTACATAATATATTCAGAATATTCACTTTGTCTTGCTTGTAGAATAATTTATAATAATACAGGGTTTTAGTGTCTCCTTTAAAAGAGTAAACTGATATTGTCAACAGAAAACATTAACCATTTTCAATGTTAAACTAATACAGTTTAAACTTCCTTGTCCACACACACATGTTGAGGACTTACAGTGGTGCTGTTTGAAGGCAGGTCAAACTCCAGCTTCTTGTATGGGATCTCTATGACACTGAAGGATGCTTTGGACTGGATCACATAAGACCGGTTCTGATTTTCAACCTAGAAATTCACAAAAAAAAATTATGCATAAATAAATAAATAATTCTATAGAATCTTCAGTCTTTATTAATAGTATTTGGACACTTACCCGGAGGAAGTTGTTTACATCCAACCTTGAGTAAACAAACAAAATGGCGTTCTTTCCTCTCTCCAGGCGCCCAACTTGACACCTGAGCAACAAGCAGTCAGCTGTACTGCAGTCCTGGAGGAAAATCAAATGTATAACAACAATGTCTACAGTGAATCCTGTATCTGTCCCTCTCCTCTTTATCCTCTGCTCCGTCTGAGCCTCTCCTCTGCATCCTCTGCTCCGTCTGAGCCTCTCCTCTGCATCCTCTGCTCCGTCTGACCCTCTCCTCTGCATCCTCTGCTCCGTCTGACCCCTCTCCTCTGCATCCTCTGCTCCGTCTGACCCTCTCCTCTGCATCCTCTGCTCCGTCTGACCCTCTCCACTGTCCAACCCTAGTTCCAACCCTTTTTCAACATTCATTATCACAAATGTTTTTTATAATATTGTTTAATTACCAGAGTTTGTATGTCTCCCTGTGCGTCTCTGGACTCTAGATCTCGTTTCCGGACATGGTGTAGGTTTCGTCCCTCTTCTCTGGGAGGAATTCCACCGGTCACATTTTTCTCTGTTAACAATGGATTCTAAAAAAGACACATCAACATCAAATATTTGTTACCAAGTACACCAAAGAACTACAAGATTTTTAACAAACTACTGCATTGATGATAATCATCAAAGTATAAAATTACACCATTCAAATATATTTAGTTTTGAATTGTTAATTGCTACGGCAACAGTGCAAAGTCCTCAAAATGACAACTTTAATATTTTTAACAGATTAATTCATAATAACATTAACAATGTTAATTCAAGTCGGCTTTCAGGACTTGAGAAGTCCTCTCACAATACTACAGTAAAACAAAATTACACAGGCCTACATGAGATAATGTATGGATGAAATAGTCCTCCTCACCGATACATTGAGTGGGTTGATCTCTGTATCCGTGGTGCAGTGGATGGGTCCCTCTGTGTCAAAGCTGGTGACATAAAGCACAGAGCCATTTCTGAAGTGAAATGGGACCTCCACCTCCAGAGATGCTTTGGAGAAGGTGCTGGGACCACTGTTTAGTAACTGCACACAACAGGGGGGTAAGAATCAGATAAGGCTGAGCGATAGGACAAAAAAATATAATAACCGATATTGAGGTCTGTGTAATCCCACGTCCAGGTATGATCCATATGACCTAAATCAACAAGTACAGGACAAGTCCTCCTTATAGAGGACTGTATCTGAAATGGCTTAACTGTAACTGTTTGCTGCTGTCATTTGTATCTATTCCCTGTTTCTTGCATGTGGTGTTTTAAACTGTTGGCTGCACATTAATCCATCTATCCATCAATCCATGTATGAATGAAGCTACCAGTGCTTGAATAATCTAAAGATGACATCATCATTACCTCATAGACCAGGACTATCTGAGGCCCGATGTCGTCCCCAACAACAGGAGGCTCTCTGGGTTTCCAGTTTGCAATGGGCAGCAAAACCTGGCCTGGGTTTGAAGACCTGGAAATAACATGCAATTGATCGAACAGTTTATACAATATGATTTACTGCAGTAAAGAGTCCTTGTTTAATCTTGGTTTTGTCATTGTTTAGGTCATAATACAACCATATTAGTTTTGGATTAGTTCTGGTATGGTTGTAATTAATTTGTGGTTTAGACCTGACTTTCCATTGTTTTGGTAAGAGGGTTATCCAAGCATTTGTCTCCAGTAGGTTACCGTGTAGTAGGCTCACTGGCCTCTCCAAACAAGCGTCAAAACAGCTGTGGTACATCCAGAACGCTGCTGCTTGGGTCCTGACTAGAACCAGGAAGTACAAGCACATAAGTCCTGTGCTCAGGTCTCTGCACTGGCTCTTGTGGTTCAGAGAACAGAAGAGACTAGACTTTAAAGAAGCCATGCTTGTGTACAAGTCTCTCCATGGCCTAGCACCAAAGTACATCTCCGACATGTTGGTGCCATACGAACCTGGCCTCTACTTTGACAATGTTTAAATCCAGGCTCAAAACGGTTCTATTTAGCTGTGCATATGACAGAAAGGTTTTTATAAAGATTTTTATTCTGCACTTTTCCCCTTTAATATTTATGTTTTGATTTGTTGTATTATGCTTTTAATGTTTTTTTCTTAAACTGTAAATCACTTTGAATTACTTTGTGTATGAATTGTGCTATACAAATAAACTTGCCTTGCCTTGCCTTGCCATGGTAAAGTACTGGTGTTTTGTCCTAGTCCAGTCCGAGGTTAGTCCTGGTCTAGTCCTTAATATTTCCTAATTCAGACCTTTTATGACTGTTCTGTCCTTTTAAATAATCCTGTTGGTTTAATCCATTTGTCACTGTGTACTTACCCTCTGATGGCTACTTTAGCAAGCACAGCCAGTTTGGTGGAACTGGATACTCGAGGGCTGGTGTTGTTAAACTGGTTTGAGCTATAAATTAAAAAAAAAATAAATAAATGTAAATGATTAACAACATTAGCAAGCGCATATTTCATTTATTATTTCATTCCATCAATATGTATTTAAACAGGAAAATGCCATTAAAGTCAAGAATTGATTTTGTAGACTCCCCGCACATGTTTTAGTGTTAGTTAGTAGTACCCAAAATGACAAGGAGAGCCTGCAAAATTACTTAACACTATGTCACTGTAACTTGAAAGCATGGTGTTTGCTTTACTCAAAACAACCACACGAGGGAGCCTCTAATTGTAGACATAAACTGTATAAAGAAGTGGACTATGCGAGTGTGATATCACCCCACCTCAGAAATGATTGAACTTTGCAAGTAACAACCAAAGAATATGTGATGGTTTGCAACCACTTACAGGGCAGCACCAAGGTTTGTGTGGAAGCCAAAGGTGACTTGCTCAAGCAAACGAAAACAAACATGTCAGCATGAACAGACGTACTTCTGTACGTTTTCACAAACTCGACTTGACATTAAAGTAGGCTGAAGGTAAGGAAGATTATTGACAAGGAAGATGGACAAGGAAGATGTCTGTACGGTTTCTATCAACTGGATGTTACCAAAGTCTTGTTGTGATACAAATAAAAGATTCAAATAACTGTCATTTTGTTTGTTGTGTTTGAGTGACACATATATCAATCTGGCATAAGCCAGATTACAAGTCAAAAACATTTTAAAACAAATCTAAAAATATACTAGTAAAGGTTTTTAATTATCTTGTCGGCACCTTCAACCATCACCAATCACTCACCAGATTCATACGTTGGCAAAGTGGGACAAGTGTCTTGCTCAAGAAAACAACAATAGACCTGTGAAGACCTTCTGGATTGAGGGCAAAAGCTCAAACCACAGAACCACTGCTGATCAACCATTTCTATTAAAAAGGTCCTGTTCTAGTTTCTCACACTTCTGTTCTAGTTTCTAGTTTCTCACACTAAAGACAGTAAAAATCAGGTACTGCGCCTTTAAGATGAGTACTAATCACTAGTCACTAATGATCAGTTTTATCCTCATTGTATTTGAAACAGATTTTAGTGCTATAACACTGTGGTTAGGGAAAGGCTGAGTTGTCAGATTTTAACCAAAGGCAATTCAAACCTGTAATTTACATACCTCACTCTCTCTCCTCTGTCTCTGTGTCTCTCACCCACAAAAACACACCTTATATAAAGCTCTAGAGTGAGTTAGGACCTGTTTTAGCCCTGGTTTTAGCCCTGGTTTTAGCCCTGGTTTTAGCCCTGGTTTTAGCCCTGGTTTTAGCCCTGGTTTTAGCCCTGGTTTTAGCCCTGGTTTTAGCCCTGGTTTTAGCCCTGGTTTTAGCCCTGGTTTTAGCCCTGGTTTTAGCCCTGGTTTTAGCCCTAACTTGGTCATTGTTTAATCCAGATTTAAACCTTAAATTTGTGTTTTACTTAAGTCAAGTCTTTTCTTTAACCTATTTCCTTAAGTGGTTCTTAGTAATAGAACTTAAATCTTACACTTACATTTTTAGGTATTTGTAAACATACCTGACAACCTGTAGTTCAAATTTGACCGATGTGTCCTCCTCTGAGAGCTGGTGAACACTGAAGCGCAACTCGGCCAAAACCTAGAGCAGAAAAAAAAAATCATGATAAATACAGAAAGTGAAGATGTATAACTGAAAAAAGGTCAAATGATTTGAAATGCAGGCTTCTTAGAGAACAGGGCAGGGCAATACTGGCAAAAACTAATATTCTCGATTTTTTTTTTGAGTGTCCTGTTCACAATGTGCCAAAATGCAAAAGTAAATGTCTATGTTAAGTTTCAAGTATGACAAAAAGTGCATGAACTGTAGAATTATGTGCAAACATCACAAACATATTCCTTGTTTGAAAAATTTAACCATTTAGTTACTATTTAGTCATGAGTCATTTTTATCAACTATTTTTGCAGCCTTTTAACAGTTATTATAATACTCTACATGTGCACGCCTTCAAAAACTGAGTAGATATTTTTTGTAGGCACTACATCACCCAGCTCTACTTAACAGTGTTTCATAGCCATAGAATTGCATCAAAAACACATTAGTCATAAAACATACAACCTTGGTTCCTCCTTTCATGGGGTTTCCCAGGTCACACACCACCATCTTGGTGTTGTTCTCTTTCTTATATGCGCAGGACAGTCTGGTCAGGGCCTGGCAGAGCAAAGTACAGTTAAAAAGTTAAAATTATCATCTACTCACAAGTAGGCTTTTTTGGAAAAATATGCTGTGTGTGTTCACAGTTACGCTTTGGAAAAAAAAAAAATAAAAGAAAAAAATAATAGATAGATAGATAGATAGATAGATATATAGATAGATAGATTTATTTATTTATTATTTTTTTTTTTTTTTAAATCACATAATATGAGGTCTACTCCTTGGCCATTGCCACCCTGGGCAGATGCCGACCTGTTCTGTTACATAAACTGACAGAGACATCTGTCTGTATTGTAGAGAGGTGCACCTGGCTGCGAACGACCCCAGTGAAGTCTGCCTGTTGTGGGGGAAACACGTGCAGCTCAGCCTCGTATGCTCCTTCTCCCTGGTTCTCTGCGCTCACTTCTAATGTCAGGGCATTGTCATCACCGATGTAGATCTGTTGAGGCTCACTGAAGGCAGATATAGAAAACAATTACCGTAAATTTCGGACTATAAGCCGCTACCTTTTTCCCACGCTTTGAACCCTGCGGCCTATACAACGGTGCGGCTAATTTATAGATTTTTACTGGCTAACGGCCACCGGGGGGCACTCTCTAGCAGTAAACACAAAAGTGAGACAGACGTGGGAAAAGATTATTTGATGCATGCAGGTATGTTCATCCTGTGTTGATGGTGTGCTGGGGACGTACTGATGATTTTCAGGCATAGATCTTAAATTAAAACTCAAAAAACCTCCGTGTATCGTCTTTCTGTGTAAATATCTCATCTCTCGCCTATATATGTACAAAATTTATTTTATTTTCAATTTAGCTGGCGCGGACTGTATTCAGGTGCGTTCAATAGTCTGAAATTTACAGTGCACAATTACACACAACGGAACATGTGCAAAAGATCCAAGGAAATAATAGCAGTTTCTCAAACTGTAGTACATGTGGTAGGCAGGACCCTCTGTAGTTTGAGCATTTGTTTTATTTAGAGACAAATCTATGAATGTTTGGGTTAATCATTAAGACTACCTTAATCATGGTTTAGTCTTGTTTTAGAACAGGGTTAGCTCCAATTTTGCAAGTAAAAATTTTGACAACCACTGATCAAGTGCGTAACCAAGTACCAAGACTGAAACTAAACCACTTCACCACTCTGTTCTGTACCTCTTCACAGAGAGTTTGAGGTCCGGTTTGCAGATGTTGTCTTCTCCACAGTCCAGCAGGATATGAGCCTGAGGGCACAGGAAGAAGAAAAGCTTTAAAATGAGACCAAAAACTCTCCAGGAATCTACAAACAACTTCACTACATCTATAAATCTACTCTTTGGTCTTTCTCTAAGCCTCAGCATCCTCTGCACCATACATTTCCTTTCTCTACCATTTAATTCAATTAAATTCTGTTTATTTTTCATTGTTTATTTACTCTCCCCCCTCTGCACCATATAATTCACTGTAAAATGTACAACTTGTAATTCTACAGGAATTAGAATTGGTGGTTGGATTATAAGAGTAATAACATTCTAAAATTGCCAAATTTCTGTGTATGATCCTGCGTATGAATGAGGCCTGATATTCTTCTAACTGCATGTAATTACTTCACCTGGAATGTTCCACAATTTGGCATTAAGCACATCTATTTTGAATTTTATTCAGTTACATTCATCTATCCACAGACCTGTAAATTTGCCTGGTGACATTTACCAACTGTCTCCAGGGAAAAGTTTAATACCATACTGTGTAACTTTCTAGGTGAAGCAATGGTGACAGGTGGCGTACCCTCCACAAAAAAGTCACATAGTGTGCCTTTAATGTATTGGTTAGTACATTTCCTGCTCCAGGTTGCAGTACCTGTTTAGTGATGTTAGAGGGCGCTGACATGTCTACGATGGGCAGGAGTCCGGTCGAGTCTGCTGCGCTCAGATAGTCCAGAGAGAATACTCCATCGTCACAGAGATCGGCGTGATCTTATCCCGGAAACTCTCGGTCATCCTGAGAGCAAAGAATGGTTCAGATCAGGATTAGACCAGGACTGCGTCAAAGCTGGGCCAGGACTTCGCCACTAGACAGGGACTAGACGGGGACTAGACGGGGACTAGACGGGGACTAGACGGGGACTAGACGGGGACTAGACGGGGACTAGACGGGGACCAAGCTACAATTGCAACATGATTAAGCCAAGAATGGAGAAGGCAGAGGAAAAAAAAAGAGACCAGGATTACCCCAGGATTGGACCAGGACTAGACTGTAACTAGCCCAGAACTAGGACAGGACAAAGGTAATACCTAAAATGTACAAAAACTACATATTTATATAAAATTTGTTGAATCAAGAAGACAAGTGCTCCATAACATAGACAAGGACAGAAGTTGAAACTGGACTAAACAGGAATGATTAAACCAGGATCATAACTGAATTAGATCTAGATTAGGTTAAATTCAGGAAGATAAGACTAAAACTTGACCAAACTCCCAAAACCGTAATAAACTATAAATATACTGACTATGGATAACAGGATGCCCACACTCCACTCAGAGCGGTTAGGAGTCTAACCCACAACCTCCTTACCAAAAGGAGGAGAGAGGATACCCGCTCTGCCACAGTAATTATACAAATACAATCACTACATTACATTGTACTTACTCTAAGGAATACCACCAGTTCTTCGCAGCTTAGTGGTAGTTTTTCGTTATTTGTAACACCAATATTTCTTGAATACTGAAACGCTTTGTTGTGTAGGAACAAAACGCGTTTTGTAGCTTCTTTCTGTTTCAAACGGTCCAACGTAATGTCCACCTTAAACGCTGTGGTGAAGTAAAAGAAAGCAACACTCAGTATAAGAAAATTATGTTCAAAAGGCACTGTATCTGATTTTTACCATCTTAAAAATAAGAAAAACAACTATACTGAGCCAAAGTAAAAACGCAACAAAAAATCGTGGTGTATATTTTGACTGAAACTTACCAACTCATTTTTGTTGTGCTCTGTATTTAAATCGATATGAATTAGCCTTTTTTAGAGCATCCCCAAACACTGTGACGAACACTCGCGTCAAAACACGACAAGTAAGGATCAACGTCAGTGGCAGAAATGAAGTAAAAATGGAGTAAATTTCGCCAGACAATGGGTGCGGCTTTGTTGTAAACATCAGGGCCTATAAAAAAAACGAGAAAGAAAGATGTCCATTCCCACAGGCCATCATGCCACGCTTGTCACATATTGACCGTGAACGTGCAGTCGGAATGTTAAACGCTGGCGCTTCAGCTGCTAGAGTTGCTCAACAGTTTGGGGTGCACAGATCAATTGATCTCCCCAATTGAACACTTGTGGGATGTTCTGGACAGAGCTGTACATCGATGTACGCCACAGCCACAGACCATAGAACACAGCTACGCCAAGCATTAACGGAAGAGTGGAACAACATCCCTCTGGCACAAATCACGAGACTGGTGTCCTCCATGAGATGAAGATGCACAGCAGTACGTGATGCAAATGGTGGTGGACACACTCGGTACTGATGTTGTGACTTTTGGTTTCTTGCGACGTTACTTCCACACTGGGACAGTATCCGTAATAAAGAGAATGGTGACATGATTTACGGACAAAATGTTTGTTCAGACTATGGTCTTTAATAGTGTTACTATTGGGTAATGTTTTTTTGCCACCGATATAAAATTTACACCTCAGAAAATTTGTTGCGTTTTTACTTTGGCTCAGTATACTAAAACTGCTAACAAGAATTAATTGCAAACAGCTCGTCACAATTACTTTGGGGTAGGGGACATTCTGACCCCAAGATCTGCTTCTATAATATATCTGTACTTGCGCAAAACAAATTCAACATAATCACATATGGAAAAAAATCAGGTACAGTCCTTAAAATATATAACATTTTAAATAATGGTAAAGAAAAAAAAATGACACATACTTAAAGACGGGGGAGCTCCGATACCCCTGGCCTTAAGACAGTACTTCACTTTAAAACTGGAAAAATAAGGACACAATTATATATACATATATATATATATATTGAACAAAAGTAAGACTAAGACCAGGGGGTAGATCAGGAATTGCAGAAATATGTATGTTAAGTTTAGGTAAGTATGCAATCTTCCAAATTGGAGCAATATCAGACAGGATGAATGAAACAGCGAAACAATCATCAACCACTTTCTCTCAAGACAAAATGTGTATAAAATGGTCACACATACAACGTGAGGGGAGAAGGCATGTGAAAGAAAGTGTGTCACTGAAGAAGCTTAAAGAAGATGAGAAAATGAGAAAGGAAGAGTCACTGAAATAAAGCTCCTATATATGTGCAATTTAAGCACATTAAATTTATAATGTTACCTCATCAAAAACACACTTGGCATTGTGTTTTGTTTCATTCACACATGTTTGAGTAACACTTTATTATTAGTCTGTCTACGTCTCTAAAGGTCAAAATGCTCTGTTCCACCTTGTGATGTCATGAAGTAATAGTTTAAGTTAACAGCCATCTTTTACATTTAGTTCAGCAGAGATCGGCAATTCCAGGGCTGAAATCATCCAAATGATTCTAGTGAAGGTGTATGGAGTTTAAAAATACAGTGGAGCACTTCCTGTATTACCACATAACATCACAGGGTGGAACAGAATGTTTTCAGTCTGAGAGAAGACCTCTGCCTAAATATGAAGGATTATTGTGTCAAACATGTGTGAATGAAACTAAACACAGAACAAAACTCCAGATATGTTTTTGATGAGGAAACAACATTATAAACAAAGATCAGGAAATAGAATAATGTGGATTTTTTGTGCCAATCCTAAATCTAGTCTCCAGTGTTCAGGATTGATGGAGTTGCACATGTGCAAAGGGAACATTCTCTCATCCACATTCATTGGCCTCACCAGGACACTGGGATGGCAGTCTCTGGGAGGAAGCAGGATTTCTCATCTGGGTTTATGATCTGTGGAGTCAGGTCCATGGTGGCATTTACACTGATCACTGGACGAGCTCTGCAACAGAAAAAAAAAAGATGAAATATAAACTCAAAGTAATAGACAATACCAGTAATTTCAGTTTGTTTTGATCTTATACCAAGTAACACTATGGAAAGTATTTGTGTACAGCATTTGTGTACATTTAAATTGTATTTTTTGTGCGTGAGAAATAATACTTTTTGAAACCTACTATCATAGATCAAGCATAACATTGTGAATGGATAGTTTAATAACAGATTCTTTTCTTCATTATTGTTTCTGCCCACGAGGCTAAAATGGGAGTAAAAGAACATTTACTCCTCAAAGAGTGCTGTGAGATGTATTAAAAATAGGAAAAGCTTTAAATGATACAAACAATGATGTTTAAAACAACTGGGTCAGGAATTAATTCCCCCAGATAACATTTGTCTGCATTTGACCCATCCTTTGACCCTTCCTGCAGTGGACCAGATCTTAGTCAAAAAATCTTGGTCAGAAGTACCTAGCTGGAGGATTAACCAATTACATTTTAGGCTGATTGAGGAAATACACCCAGGCACAGGGAAACAGGGCAAACTCTACAAATAAGGCCTGAAAATTTAACCCACAACCTTCTGGCAATGAGATGGGAGAGCTTTCGGATAATTTATTGCAGCACTGAAAAGGTTAAGACTGTTGTGAAAAGCGTCTATATAAAATCAGTGTGATAAAAACATATTAAAACGCACAGGCCTTTGAAACCAGGGTGGCATTGTCATTAAACTACTGCTTATTTAGGCAACTTCAGCAGGACACAGGCATGCACAGTAGGGGGCGCTCCACACACACATTTGATTACCTGTATAAAACTGCTTTGTCTGCTCCAAAAACCCCAACAATTAAATCTGTAAGAAAAAATTCAAAGTTAGCCACCTGTTGCGCCAGCTTGTAATGTTTCAATGTAGAGTGCTATAGAATCCCCAACCCCCACATTTTGAGAGTGAAGATGGGTAGTGGATTTTTGTAATGGATTTTTTAAAATATAATTATTTTAAAAGAGACAAACCTGACTCTTAAACTTTAAACTATATTGTCTGTACTGTTTTCCTTTCTAATTTACCCACTCAAAGTTGTATTTAAAGTGATCCATGCATGTTTGAGGAATCTTTATTTTACTGTATTCAAGAAGCAATTCTTCAGAAAATTCCCATTTTCACAAATCCCTCATACACAGCCACTTCTTTGTCTTAATTTTGAACTTTCCTTTTCCATTAGTAACAACCTTGTTATTTATTCTATATGTTCAGTTCCAATTAATTTTTGCGAACATAAAGAGCTTAAATATTCTCTTAACCTGGGTATCCGTTCTGGTCGATGTCTGTGTTTCCGGACATGGAGTATCCGAAACTTGCAGGCATGTAGCTGGATGCCCATTTTCCCTGAAGGACCTGAGAGCACAATCACAAATATAATCACCATTTTTTATCTTTTATAGTCTCTGAGTTGTGTATCTGCCTTAGTGTTAAAGGTTTCTAGGCAGTCTGCTTAGTTCATTCAGTGTGATTACATGAAGCTGTGGTTTTACCTGTGAGGGAGTTGGGTCAGGCCCTCGTGAGCGCCCATTGTGGATGTAGACCAGTCCAGTGTGGTCTGGGCCGCCGTATGGAGCAGAGATTGCAACATCTACAGAGAAAATGAATTCAATAATATAATAAATATAATAAATCCATACATAAACACATACACACGCACACACTCACACATATAAATAAATGCGTATTTTAAATTTGTGGGTGAATGTAGGACTGGGCAATGTGAACAAAAAAAAAATCCTCATATTGAACTATCACAATATGCCTTATTATAAAAAAACGAATTACACAACTTCAGGTATGTTTGAGCAATGTTTAGTCACTTATTTTCAATACACCATATTGTCAATCAATCCCCATGCTCATCGCCACCGGCACATGTGCACTGCTCTCTGCTTACTTCGTTCTCAAATTAAATTTTCGTATTCAGTGATATGCACAGGACTCGGCAGCGCTGCGTAGTCATTTTGGTACAAATCAGTGGTAACGTGGAAGTCAGTGGACTTGCTTCTTGTTGTTTGTTGTTTTAGTTGTTTTAGATGAATAATGCAATTTAATTATGATACTAGATACTCACTTGTGCAGGTATTAATTATTATATTAAAAAGAATACTTTTTAATCAGACTACAAATAATATAGTGGTCTCCTAGGACTCAGACATTAAAATGTACTTTGAACTTGTAAAAATAATAATAATGTGTGAATGTCTGACCATTGAAGCCATCTTTGTCCAGATCTCCCAGAGCAGCGATGGCAGAGCCGTACCGAGCGTAGACCTCAGAGCCGGTGAGCTGCTGCGGAGCTTGAAATGAAAACCCCCCACGGCCCAGATACACAGAGACCTGAGGGACAGAGAAGAAAATATAGTTTGTGACAAGTCTTCAAGGTCATGTACCTGTACTTTTCAAAACGCAAAAAAAGAACTAGTTCATTTCAAACATTGCAGTTTAAGTTATTCCTCGCTTACTAGGTCTTGTCACAAGGATTGAAAATCAGATATAGATAACAGATGTCATCTATATCAGATATCCATCCTAAAACTAGATACTCACTTATGCAAGTATTGACACTAAAAGTCACATTCACAGGACAGACATGAACCCTTTCCTGAATAGTTTTTTTTTTTTTTTTTTTTTTTTTTTTTTTTTTTTTTTTTAGTATCTTTTTATTGACTATATGCACAATACAATATTCAGGTACATCTGACCAGCAAGACATACCTCTAGCAGAAGGTTTACAGCATTATCATCATTGCATTATAGAAGTAATGGTATTGCAAATAAACAACAAAGCAAGGATGGAATATACAGTACTGAAAGTAAATGTATAAATACATTAAATGCACAATAACAACATAAAAAATAGCACTAATACAGAATTTAAATAATAATAATAAACACACACACAAAAATAAATAAATAAAAAAAAAAAATAAATAAATAAAAAATAAAAAAAAATAAAAATGTACAGATAAAATTAATCAGTGTTCCCTTCATTGAGAGGTGTTTGTAGTCCCTCAAAATAATTAAAAAAGGGAGTCCAGGTCTCTAAAAATTGCTGTATGGTTCTCTTTATCGTGTATCTAATTTTTTTCCAATTTCAAAAAAATACATAACATCTCTTATCCATCTAGCGAAAGTAGGCGGGGATTGTTGTTTCCAATTAAGTAGAATGACTCTTCTTGCAATGAGTGAAGTAAAGGACATCACATCCCGAGCATTGCTCGATAGAGAGCAATCAGTGGGGGTAATCCCAAATATAGCACTTAAGGGGTTAGGGCAAACAGCCTTGCCAAAAATCTTTGTGTATGCTTCAAAAATATCAGACCAGAAGGGGGCAAGTTTAGGACAGGACCAGAACATATGTATGTGATCTGCTGGTTGCTCTCTACAGCGAGGGCAGGAGGGATCAATGTTAGGATACATGTCCGCCAATCTTGCATTGGTAAGGTGAGCTCTTAAAACCACTTTTAACTGTATAAGACCATGCCGCGCACAGATCGAGGAGCCATGTATACGTTTAAGTGAAGCCCTCCACATCTCATCACTCAATGTAAGGCACAAGTCAGTCTCCCACCGCCTTTTAATTTCCTCAAGTGGGGGTGGACAAATGTTAATTATTAAATTGTACAGAGTGGAAATGGACTTCTTTTTAGCTGGGGAAAGTGAGAGAATGCTGTCTAATAAAGTATCATTTGGCAGAATGGGGAAAGAGGGAAAGTTCTTTTGTACAAAGTTCTTAACTTGTAGATATCTGAAGAAATCTGATTTTGATAGCTGAAATGCCTCACTCAGATCAGAGAAGGAAAGGAATTGGCCATCAGAGAATAAATTACATATAGATTTAATACCCTTCATGTGCCAAGTTCGATAGGTAGCATCTAAAGAGGCAGGAGGGAAATTATGATTTCTCCAGACAGGAGCATAAATAGATGTATTTTTTAAACCGAAATGGTTTCTAAACTGTGTCCATATTTTGATGGTTTGACTGACAACTGAGTTTGATAGTACAATGGAAGAGGCAGAAGCACTTACAAGTGAGCCTAAATGACATGGCTGGGCATATTCAAGGGACACCCAAGATTCAGGTTGATTGGTGTTGTCAAGATGGACCCAGTGAAGAATTTTTTGTATGTTACATGCCCAATAATAGTAGAGAAAATTGGGAAGTGCGAGCCCAGCCCTTTTCTTTTGCCTTTGAAGAGCAGCTTTCTTAATTCTGTGTGATCCGCCTTTCCAAATGAAGGAGGTTAAAAGTTTGTCAAATGATTTAAAAAATGATTTCCTAATAAACACAGGATATTTTTTTGAAAGAGGTATATGAATTTGGCAGTATTACCATTTTAATTATATTGACCCTTCCTGCCACTGACAAGGGGAGTTCCTTCCATCGTTCTAAATCTTGTTTGCATTTTTCTAATAGGACAGTAAAGTTTTTAGTGAAAAGTGATGGCAAGGTGCGCGTTACCTCCACTCCAAGATACTTAAAAGAGGTTTTAGCTATTTTAAACTGCAGTACATCTAGGGAGTGCACTGCATCTTCTTGTTGTAGGAAAAACAATAAACTTTTATTAAAATTAATTTTATAACCTGATAGTCTCCCAAACTGGTCCAGCAAGTCAATGATGAAAGGAATTGAGGACTGCGGGTCAGACACATAAAGCAACAAATCATCTGCATAAAGAGACAATTTATGGAGTACACCACCTCGTTCTATGCCTTGAAAATTACAGCCTGTTTGAGGGCAATAGCTAACGGTTCAATTACTAATGCAAACAGAAGTGGGGACAGTGGGCATCCCTGGCGTGTGCCTCTACCGAGAGGAAAATATCGAGATTGCTGTCCGTTAGTTATAACTGACGCAACTGGTTCGGAGTAAAGTAGTTTTACCCAGGAAATGAAACCGTCTCCAAAGCCAAATTTCTTCAATGTAGCAAACAGAAATTCCCACTCCACCCGGTCAAAGGCTTTTTCTGCGTCCAGAGAAAGGACAATTTCAGTATTTTGACCAGGTGGAGTGTGCACTATGTCAAGAAGTCTTCTAACATTAGAAGTGGAATCTCTTCCTTTAATAAATCCAGTTTGATCTAACGAGATGACCTGTGGCAGAACTCCCTCCAGTCGAGAGGCTAAAATTTTGGCTAAAATTTTATAATCCACATTGAGCAACGAGATTGGACGATATGAACTACATTTCAGTGGATCTTTGTCTTTTTTTGGCAGAACAGTAATTGCAGCTTGTCGTAATGTTGGTGGAAGGCAGCCGACTGACAGAGCTTCATTAAAAACTTCCTGTAAAAGAGGGGACAATTCCTCCACAAATTTCTTATAAAATTCAGCACCAAACCCATCCGGACCAGGTGTTTTGTTTGTCCTTAATGACTTAATAGCATCCTTGATCTCAATTATGGAGATCTCAGCATCAAGTGCTGGGAGTTTTTCAGAAGGGACAGTGGGAAAAGCCAGTTCATCCAAAAAGGAATTAATTTCAGGAAGATCACACTGATTTTCAGAAGTGTATAATTCTGCATAAAATTTTTTAAAAGCGTCATTTATTTTGGCATGGTTAATGATTGTTTCCCCACTATCATCTTGTATTTTAGTAATGAGACGAGAAGCATTATTTTGCCGAATTTGGTGGGCTAGTAGTTTACTTGCCTTATCCCCGTATTCGTAGCTGTTATGACGGGCCTTGAGTATCAATTGTGTAGCCTTGTCAGTAGACAATAAGTCATACTCTGTCTGTAGCTTCAGCCTTTCCTTGTAAAGAGATGGTGACGGGGAGGTTGAGTGTCGCTCATCTATATCTGCAATCATACGTGTTATATCAGTGAGTTTAGAACTTCTTGCTTTATTTGTTCTTGAGCAGTAGGCTATTATCTGCCCTCTAAGATATGCCTTAAGGGTCTCCCACAGGAGTGACTGACTTATTTCCGGGGATTTATTAGTATCAAGAAAGGACTTAACTTCGGTATTTAAAACTTTAACAAAGTCCTCATCTGACAGAAGAAGTGTGTTGAATCTCCAGCTACGCCTTGGCCTGGGGCAGTCCGGTAACTCCAAAATAAAGGACAGAGCGGCATGGTCCGACACAGTTATACTATGATAAGTGCATGAGTGGATCTTGTCCAGAAGTTTATTCTCAATTAAAAATAATCTATACGAGTGTAAGTGTGGTGGACATTGGAGAAGAAGGAGAAAGCTTTCTTTTTTAGGGTTGTGGAACCTCCAAATATCAGATAAACCAGCACGTTTTTTGAAATTATTAATAACTTTGGCAGGCTTGCACAGTGATTGTGGCTTATTGGAGGATCTGTCAAGGTTGGGGTCGAGAACACAGTTAAAGTCACCTCCTATTATAATATTGTAATTGTCTTGGCTGGGCAAAGAAGCAAAGAGCTTAGTGAAAAAACCACCATCGTCCCAGTTTGGGGCATATATAGACAGTAGAATAACAGGGGTAAAGAACATATGACCCCTAACTATTACATAGCGTCCTGCTGGGTCCGAGATGACTTCCTCTAACTGAAATGGTATGTCCTTATGCACTAGGATCGCAGTGCCCCTAGCCTTAGCACTGAAATTTGAATGAAAAACATGGCCAACCCAATTCTTCTTAAGTAATTTGGACTGGCCCTGCCCCAAGTGTGTTTCCTGGAGGAAGGCCACACCCACTCCCAATTGTCTAAGATAAGTATCTATTTTCTGTCTTTTAACCACATTATTAACACCTTTCACATTTAAAGAGACAAACGTAATGCTATGATTTTTTTCATGTTTGGTTATACTTGCCATAATAAGAAAAGTATTGTGATAATCTCAAAATGAGCCTGGAAACTTTGTAAATTGTAGCAAGTCTGTGTGGACACACAAGGAGGTTGGAATGAAAAAGTGTAAGGGAAAACATTTAAATAATAAAAATAAAAATAATAAAAAGCAAGACATAAAAACTGCAATACTACTATAATATTAGATACCAACATAGTAAATATGCAAACTCAGTCCTTTAGTGAGTGACAAAGAAAAAACTCACTACACACTAAACTTCTTGAACTCTGATAACATAAATGAATGTCACATTACAGACTATTGAGTAATGTGAAACACACGTAGCCCATCTCCTTATGTAATACAGAAACAATGCCATACTGTACTGTATGGTTTAAAGTAAAGAAGAAGGAGAGGAAAAGTAACTGTAGGACATGATAATAAAAATACAACGCTGGCCAAAGCTAAAAACAAAACTTGGACAGATTTGTCCATTGTAGAGAATACAGCCTACGTATATAACAAATTTGTGGAATCACTCTTTTGTTTCCGTAAAATAAAAATCCTAAAATAAGAGTTTTAAAGTCTAGGGCAGAACTATCAGTCCCAAATACAGTATGCATACCGGGCAGTGGTGATACACTGGCGAGACGAACCGAGAGCCGCACATCAGGGAGGGAGGGAGAGCGGGGAAATGCGCGCCGAGGAGCGGCCCGGTCTGAGCTCACCTGACCGCAGCCAAGACAGCGACAGTAGTGGGCCCATCAGTCCTTCAGCGCGTTGGCGAGGAAGGAGCGCACATCATCTGGAGTGGAGAAAGTTATATTCTGTCCATTCTTGTCCGTGACCTGAAGCTTCGCCGGAAAAAACATCCTGTACGGGAATCCAGCGGATCTCAGCTGGGACTTGACCTCGGAGAACGCCGCTCTCTTCTGGGAGACCTCTGGGCTGTAATCTGGAAAAACGTGGATTTCTGTACCGCGGTAGAGGAGTCGTCCTTTTTCCCGAGCGAGCTTCAG
The DNA here is from genome assembly GCA_019594935.1 of Periophthalmus modestus. NCBI lineage: Eukaryota > Metazoa > Chordata > Actinopteri > Gobiiformes > Gobiidae > Periophthalmus > Periophthalmus modestus. The sequence continues at coordinate 20,010 of JAIEZT010000299.1, read as the reverse complement.
AATGAGTTCTTTATTCCGGTAGTGGTGAATCCTGGCAATAAGCGGGCGCGGAGCATCCCGGTTCCGTGTGCGGACAGTGACACGGTGCGCCCGGTCAACTTCCAGCGGGGAGGGGAACGCGTCCGGACCGAAAACCTCCTTCAGACATTCAGCGAGAAAAGCAGACGGACGTGGGCCTTCAGCTCTTTCAGGTAAGCCGGTAACACGGATGTTATTACGCCGTGAACGATTTTCGAGGTCATCTGTTTTAAGCTTTAGTGCTTCGTTATCTTTTTTTAAGAGGGCACAGGTGGACTCCAGCGCCAATACACGGCTTTCCATGTCGTTTAGTGATGTCTCAATTTGTTGTATTGCCTGGTCGTGACTGTCAATCAACGCACGATCTGCTGAGAGTTTGGCTGACAAAGTTGAAATTATTCGTTCTTCCAGCTGTAGCAGCATCGCTTCCATGTCGGCTCGTGTTAGCATAGCGCCTTGATTGCTAGCGGCACTGTCGATACATGCGATGTCTTGGTTGTCGCTAGTATGAGGTATTTCTTCCTCCACCGGCTCTTCTTGGACTGAAATAGGCTTCTTTGTTGTCTTACCCATCTTAAGAGATATTCTGGATGTAGCCACACTGTGTTTTAGCAGGATTTTTGACTAGTATTTTAAGGATTTCAGCAGAGTTCTCCCGGTGTTGTACCTACTCCGCCATTAGCCAAACCGGAAGTCCCTGAATAGTTTTTAGAATTATCTTCGCCTGTATAAGATAAACAAATGCGACCATAAGTCCACATAGACTAGTATACGAATATGGACCACTACAGTTTGAAATTTTAGTATGCTGACAACACTAGGTTCTACATATAGTCGTCGATTCTGATGGTGACTGTTACAGTTGAAACCAGAAGTTTACATACACACTATAAAAAGACGCATACGCTTTTCCTGTTTTAGGTCAATTAGGATTACCAAATTTGCTAAATGCCAGAATAATGAGACAAGAATTTTTTTTAATTTTTTTTTTTTTTTACACAATATTTCATGACTTTCTTTAAAGTCAGAAGTTTATATTGATTTCAATAGTATTTGGTACCATTGCCTTTAAACTTTATGACTTGAGTCAAATGTTTTGGATATCCTTCCACAAGTTCCTCACAATAGTTGGCAGGAATTTTGGCCCATTCCTTCTGACAGAACTGGTATAACTGAGCCAAGTTTGCTTGCACATGCCTTTTCAGGTCTGCCTATAAATTTTCAATTGATTGAGATCAGGGCTTTGTGACGGCTCCTCCAAAACATTAACTTTGTTATCCTTAAGCCACTTTGTAACCTGTTTGGCAGTGTGCTTTGGGTCATTGTCCATTTGGAAGACCCATTTGTGCCCAAGCTTTAACTTCCTGGCTGATGTCTTGAGATGTTGCTTCTGTATTTCCACCTAATGTTCTTTCCTCATGATGCCATCTATTTTCATGTTGTGGGGTTGTTTGTCCTGCAGCAAAAACAACCCCACAACATGATGCTGCCACCTTCGTATTTTACAGATGAGATGGTATTCTCAGGCTTGCGAGCTTCCCTTTTTTACTCCAAACGTAACAATGCTCATTATAGCCAAACAGTTAAATTCTAGTTTTCTTGTTACTATGGAGACATAGTAAATGTCTCCAAAAATTCAGGTCTTTGTCCCTGTCTGCATTTGCAAACTGTAATCGTGCTTTTTTATATTTCTTTTGCAGTAATGGCTTCTTCCTGGCAGAGTGGTCTTTCAGCCCATGTCGGTACAGGACTCGTTTCACTGTGGATAATGACACACTCTTACCAGCTTCACAAGGTCTTTTGCTTTTGTTCTTAGGTTGAGATGCAGATTTTAGACCAAAAGCACATTTATCTCTGGGACACAGAACCCTTCCTTCTTCCCGAGCGGTATGATGGCTGGACATTCGAAAAGTGTTTATACTTGCGTATAATTGTTTGAACAGACGAACGTGGCACCTTCAGGCATCTGGAAATTGCACCGAAGGATGAACGAGACTTGTGCAAGTCCATAATTCTCTTCCTGATATCTTGGCTGATTTCCTTTGACTTTCCATGATGTTACACAAAGAAGCAGTGTGTTTCAGGTGTGCCTTCAAATACATCCACAGGTGTGCCTCTAACTCAAGTGTTGTCAATAAACCTATCAGAAGCTTCCAAAGACATGACATCATCATAATTTTTCCCCCCAAATCATTTAAATGCATAGCAATCTTGCTGTATGTAAAATACTGACTTTGAAGAAAGTAATGAAAAATCCTTCGCCATTCTGGCAAATAGAAATAATTTTGGTAATCGTAACTGACCTAAAACAGGAAAAGTTTAGTCTGATTTCATGTCAGACAGTGAGAAAAAACAAAAACGCAGGCATCTTTTTGTATAGCATATGTAAACTTCTGGTTTCAACTGTACATACTGATCAAATTGCTCAATCATCGTTATGTTTTAAGTTAAGTTTTACGTTTTTACCTGTCCGACCTCCCTCAGTTTCCCATCCGAGCCTCTGTCCATGAAAAGAGGAGCGCCAATGAAAAGATCCATCAACCTGTAAATAAGTACACGAGAACACCAGCGTTACCCTGAACGCATCTGTCCCAACAATGTTAATTTAATTTCAATGTATCTAAAAGGAAACGACCTCAGGAAATGCATACTATTAATTATGTCTTACAGGTTGCATTCATGTTTTAGAATTGGATGATGTGATAATTTGAGGTGGAGGACAGGGGCTGATATAACTCTAAGGGAGATTTATTGTTTTTTAAATAAATATCCCAAACTTACGATCCACAATGTTGAACTGTATCCTTGTTAGGAATTGTGTACACAAACTTGCCAAGTAATCTTATGGCTTGAAGTCCTGACAACTGACAACAATTTTATTACTAAAATTTATTTATACTGACAGAGAAGATGCCAGTTTTTTGGGGTGTTTTTTTTTGTTTGTTTTTGTGTGGATAGGTAATCCCAATAATTACAGATATATTAACCACAACACAGGTCAATAAATCTGCAATCTGACAGCTGAACAGCAAATTCCCCCATAGAATTCTGATCTGTCCTCCAGCTCAATGTTTAAAAAGACTTATTGTGCTTGTGTCTGCTAATAGTTATAAACTATGACACCCCATGGATCATTATGTTTTAATCGGAACATTTTAAATCACATACTCATCTAAAACAACATGACAACAACAAGCTGTGCAGCTGCAGATAACACTAGCAAGCAGTGGTTTTTTTTTTTTCCATTTGTATCAAAATGACTACGTGAGGCAGCTGAATCCCACGTTAACACTGAAGAAGAAAATGTGCTGTAGGCGTATGCTGGTAGCGGTGAAAATAGGGGTGATCGGCAAAATACCGAGTCTTGAAGAAAGCAATTAAAGATTGCTCAAGCATGCATGAATCACTCCACAACTTTGGGTGAGTAAATGGTGAGGGGAAACAACTATAACATGATTACATTCACAATAGGTGCATACTAGATGTGTGTCTGGATGGAAGTACAGTAGAGTCTTACCCATCTCTGTTGATATCAGTAGCTGCAACAGAGTGTCCAAAATAGGCCGCCATCTTTGAAGAAAAAAATAAAAGGTGATACATAAACATAACAGAAATTATCTACATAAAATCGGTGTCAAAAAACACTGCTCTCGCTCACCTGTGTCCCTGTAAAGTTCACCACTGACTCCATATTCTGGCCATTGAAGATATTCACCTGAAATCGACCAACACAAATTATTATTACTGTAAATTGAATCTTGATTTTTCTATTTTTTTTATATACTTATACTTACATAACCCAGTGCTTTGTCTCCTCTTGGCACACCAGTGACGTAATCTGTTCAAAAGAGAAAGTTAGATTTGGATAAACTTTATTTTTAATTTTTTTGTAAATATTTAACATTTTTATTCATTTAACAAAACGTAATAAAACACACATAAAATAACAAAGAAAGAAAACACTGAGGGTTAAGATACGATACTTCAAAGCAAAGTTTTAATACAGTTGAAGACAAACAATAACTGTTCCAATAGGACAGCCCTTCCCATAGCACACTCCATACACCGTCTTACTATATGAAACTATAGAATGCTAATGCTAACACTAAACAGGCGGCGACTCACCATCTTGTCCATCATCATTGAAGTCTCCCCACAGTCACAGAGTAACCTAGGAAATAAAGGGGAACAAATATAACAAATATAATGCAGTGTCATTGTGTTAAACAATAGATGGATGGGACTGCCTGTTGCCAAGGCTAGACTAGTGCTATCTTTCTCTAACTTTAAGGTTATCTTAGGTCTAACTTTAAGGTTAGCTTAGGTCTAATCTAGGTAAAAAGTAGGTAAAAGCAGGACTCAAACCAGAACTAGATCTGGACTAAACAAGGACTAAAGCAGGCCACAAGGAAGGCTGAACCAGGGCTTAACCAGGACTCAAAGAGAACAGGACTAAAACTGGACTAGACCTAGGCTAGACCTGAGCTAGGCCTGGGCTGCACCCGTACTACACCCTGAAATAAAACATGACAAAAAGAGGACTAAAACAGGACTAAACCAAGACTACACTGATCCAGGACCACACAAAGATTATACCTGGACTGTACCTGGACAAAACCAGGACAAAACCAGAACTAGATCAAAACAAACCCTGTAACAAACCAAGACTAAGCCAGTACTATACTAGACCTAAGGCAGGAGTGAACCAGGACTAAAAACCAGGACTTGGAGAGTCTTATGTAAGAGTGCAGAGCCATACCCAGGTAGCTGTCGTCATACTGCGCTCCTGCAGACCGCGTAGCCATTGTGTTGCTGTATTGAATGATGTAGTCTTTGTTGTAACGAGTGAAAATCTCAGAAATGTCATCAGAAATCAGCTGACCTGAAGAATAGAATTAAGCATTTAAAATATAATTTCTAAACATCACAATAGAACATTTCAAGTAGTAGTTGCACATTTAATTCATTTATGTTAATGCAGAGAGATGTAACTTGAATATAGAAAATTAAAATCAAATTTAATTTGTAAAGTAAAGTTGTTTTTAGTAGTAAAGCTGTTTTGTTTAGTTTTAGTATTTAATAAACACAACCAAAAGGAAAAAAAAAAAGTTACATACTTTTTGGGTTTAGCAGACAATAATTAAATTGAAAAGGATGGCGAATATAAAATTTGCTTTGTTTACTGTTTACAGGAATGTAGCTAGGGATGCACTGATACCAATACTGGTATTGGCGCTGATCCAGGAAATTTAGCTGGATTGGGTATTGGCCCCAACATATCGGTTCAGCTGATATCCCATTTAGGCCTTTAATTTGATGTGATGTGACCATTTACTGGCTAATTTACACCTACAACCTCTTATAATGTTTGAACTTTAATTCATACAAAGCCGGTCAGTTGTTACTTGCAGTATAGATACCAATTACATACAAAAACTGGATCCATTTTGTAATAAGCTGTTTTTTGGGGAAAAAGGCCATTCTCCATTCCTACACTGGTATCGGTTAATATCTGGTATCAAATATCTGGTATCAAATACATAAAGTACCAATATCAGAGCTGAAAAGGCTGGATCAGTGCTTCGCAGTAAAGCAGCAGTAAATAGTGAGTGGTTGTAAATAAGTTACAATTGTAGAGTTTAAGTTTTTGAAAGGAGAGAGTCCAAAAACAACATGGCAGTTTGTTTACAAGACGATTGGTTGAAAAACAGCCCACGTAAGGTCTCATTAAAGCAGCCACAGGCAGCAGCGTTAACGAGGAGATAATGGTGAACAGGCAAAGAGAAAAGGGAGAGGAGAGAAGGAGGGAGCTAGGGAGGAGGAGAAAGAGGGAAGGAGAAAGAGGGAGAGTGAGGAAAAGAGAAACAAGAGAGGGACAGGGGTGAGAAAGATGGAAGTGTACAGAGAAGAGATAGAGATGCAATAGGATTGAAGGAAATTAGAAAGAGAGGGAGAAAAAGAGAAAGAGAGGGAGGGAGGGAAGGAGGGAGGGAGGAAGGGAAAAGATCAAAACAGAAAAGGGGGAAGAAGAAGACAGAGACAGAAAGATGGGGTGAGAAAGAACTGAAGAGGGGGAGAGAGAAAGAGCTGGTAGAATAGAGAGGAAGTGGAAGGGGTTTGGGAGAGAGCAGGTTTGGTAAGGGAGGTGAGAGATGAGTGGAGAAGAGATAGAGAAAAGATGGGGGAGGGACAGGAAGAGGAGAGTGTTAAATTTAAAGGGAAGAGAGCAAAAGTTTAGGGAAAGAGGGAAGGAGAGGAGAGGTGACAGAGTGTGGAAGAGTGAAAAGGGAGGAGGAGGAGGAAGAGAGAGAGAAAGATCGATAGATAGAGAGTGCAGGAGGAGGAGGAGAGAGAGACTGAGTCAGCATCAAAGCTCTTGGTCAGTAAAGTCCCTCCCTCGCCCTCAGACAAACAGGATTACCAAATAACAGCTGGGCCCAAACCAATGATTAGAGAAACATGCTTTAGTCATATGTGGCTCACCAAGACGAGGGCACCTTATCTGAACAAGTGGTGGTAGAAACAGTAGTATTGTTAGTAAAATAAGTAGTAGCAGTAGTAGTAGCGGTGGAAATAATAGTAAGAGTAGTAAAAGTAATAGTAGTTGTAGTAGTAATGTAATAATAGTAGCAGTAGTAAAATAACTTACCCTGCCAGTAGAAGCTGCCTGGTCCTCCCACCACCACTTTGTTGTTCTGCACCAAAAATAACTTGTTTAAGTTACACCAAGACATTAGTGGAACAATGGGCTTATTCATCAGTATTTACGGATGCAAGAAGCTTTAAGGAATTGTTTAAAAATATCTCATGTTATTGTACTCACCTTCACAAAGTCTGCACTGAACCCGGCCTGACAGAAGCCCTGTCCTTCAGGAGTGTTGGCACCTGGACACAAGTGACGAAAAACGGGTTAAAATTTACTATACTATATTCTTACTAACCCTGTAAGATTGTTCACAATTGAATTGAAAAAGCAATTTGAATAGACACAATAAGTAAATCGCAAAGGCTGACATTTTTCCACTTTATCTGAGCTCCTCCTGTGTTACTTTAAAATATATTACTCAAATATAAATAATTGGCCTAAATACTTATGCATTATTAAGAGTATGTTTGAAACTATTTGTTGAACTAATAACTTGAAACAGTTTGAATACAACTTTGTTTGGAGCTGTATTCAGTAATGTAACAGTAATTCAGTCTAATTTGTATGCATCCATCTATTCTAAAACTCACAGAAGCAAGCAGTTGATGCCACTAGACCAAGTTACAGGTCAGATCTGTGGAGAGGAAACCCAACTCACATTTTCAAGTTTTGTTTTGTTTTTTTTCCTTGCAAATAACAGTAATTAAAGGAATCCTACATTGACCTCATTCCACCCCACCCACTTTTGCCTCTAAATGCTACTAAACTTCATCTTAGTGGCACTGCTGGTTAAGCGGGAATCCCATTTATTTCAATTTGAGAAGTCTTACAGATAAAATATGGCATAAAATAGGTTGATTTTGTGTAAAATGTTCAAAGTACATGTGCTCCAACAAATCAACAATGCTCCAATTCCTCTCTGGGAAGCTTTAAACGACTTTGTTTAGAACTTATTTGCTATTAAGATCAGCAGCCCAGCAAAAATCATACAAATAACAAATAACATACGTTTGTACTCACTGGATCTGCAGGGAGAATATTCCACGACTGAGTCTTGCTTTTTCAGGAAACACGTCCCGACTGGCTCACGCTCTGAGAAGCCATATGTCGACCACTGGTACAGAGGAGCACAGGCCTAGAAGAAAGACGAGGGACAGGCTAACCACTCTGCCACAGTAACACAGAGAGGACATGCAGACTTCACTCAGATCAGGAATCTAACCCACAACCTCCATACTGGGTGAAGGAGACAGGATAACCACTCCACAGTAACACAGATGCAAAGGTTTATTTAAGTTTGTGAGTTACCAGGATGTGCTCTCCAAATGACCGCACCGATGCTCCAAACCACTGTTTAGACTTGAACTCCATCTGAGCTCCATCTGTGTTCTTTCGGTCATCTGTGAGAGGGAGAAGGAGAAAGAGAGAAGGAGAAAGAGAGAGCGACAGAGAAAAAGAGAAAGAGGGAAGATGGGGAGAAGGGGAGAGAAAGATAAAGAAGGAGAGAGGGTTAAAGAGAGAGAGAAGAGGGGGAGCGAGGGGGTAAGAGAAAAAGACAGGGGAGGGGGAGAGAGAAGAGGAGGAGAGGAGAGTGAGAGAGAGAGAGAAGAGAGTGAGAGAGAGAGAGAGAGAGAGAGAGAGAGAGAGAGATTAGTATTGATATAAACACCTGGTTCAACAAAGTGTACTTACAGTTACTATAATACACACCACTTGCAGACAATTCAATTCTAAGTTCCTTATAATTGAGTGTCCTGGTGTTTGGAACTAGACTTACTTTAGACTTTTATCTTCTACACTAGTTTTAGACAATTCAAAGTTACTTATGAATGCATTGGTCCCAGTTTGGTCCTTTTATTCTCATTTTATGTATTGTTGTGGGATATTATTTATTTCAAACTGTTTAGGAGAATAATTTTATTAGAGTTACTTAAATGTTAAAAAAAATGTGTATTGTACCAGCTGCTGCTTGTGTTAGACTCAAACATGAGACCGCTCCATGAGCTCAGAGTTACAGAGGCGTGGGCGGATCTGAACAGGACCATAAAGTTTGGGTGAGGAGCGGTGAGGAAATATAAGGTTGAGGGTTACACAGGCAAGAACATTCACTGACTGACTGACTCAGTGAGGTCTTTCTGTATATGAAATTGAATAATCTAATAGTATAGGCCTCTACAAACATGTTCTGACATTAGGAATGCACATTTATTTTAATTATAGGAAGATAAAATACTGTGTAGATGGAAATTACCAACTTGGGTCTGTTTAATATGGGGAAGTCATTTAAATCTATCCTACCTCTCACAAATCCTTAAGCACATGTGTTTGTATTCATATGCACACATTTTGAGGCACATGCTTTAGAACAGTGACGTGATAGAAGCAGAGTGGACCTGTGCAGCTCTTGTCCCATGGAAAGCATCATAGTGACATGGCTTTTGTTTAAAAAAAAAAACAAAAGAAAACCCAACTGAATTGGAAATTTTAATCAATGTGAAGAAAAAAAAATGTGAAAAAGATATGTATGTATACCCTTAGCCTTATCACCCTAACTTCACAACATTTGTTCACAACTCCTGCATCTTGGCATGCGCCCACTGGCACAGACCAAAACAACCATCAGGTTATTTCAGCAGAAAAATGTACTTCTTGTTTTTGAAAAATGTCTAGAGGGAAGTGCTTTATGTATTTGTGGATGGGTAAGATGTCTGTACTTTTCCCTCAACTGTAATGAATGACATTTTTCAACTTGTAACAGTGTTGTAACGTTTCAGTCAATCAGCTTGGATTATTCATTTGAACCTCCCAATAGGTTCTGATCACATTCAGTGAGTGACACACCACATGTGAAGCACTCAATTTGGAGTGATACACTTATCAACCTGGCATCACCCAGTTTTAATATCACCTTGTGCTATCTGAAATGTGTTATTAGTTCATATTTGAGTGTTCTCTGTGAACTGTTAAAAGATAAAAATCACAAATCTGACTAGTACAACAATTTTGAGAAGCACTGCTCTGGGCGCAGTTTAGTGGCTAACGCTGTTAGTGGCTAATGACGGCGTGCCCCAGTTTCTGTGTTAGCTTTACAATAGAACCTTTGTCACAGTCTGACCTCTGTATAGAGCTGGCCTTCGGTTTACTGGACGACAGGAAACTGAATATTTGTCAATTAATTTAATGCTTACTGTTATAAAATGAATTACTTATTGTCAGCATTATCTTATTCTTTTATACTAGGTAATTTGTCAAAAGTACTCTTTGTACAGCAGTTTATTTGGTATTCTTCTTGATCAAATTCAGTCAACTTATTTTCACACTGTTTTGGTTGAAAAAAAAAAAAAAAATCAATGGTTAGTTTTCTGTCAAACTTCATGCACTTGTTATTTTGTACATTTGTTTTAAATTTTTTCATACCACTTGGTTGAGCCATGGGTTTAGGTCTAGTTCATCCTTGTTGATTAACGTCCTTTTTTAGTCTTAAATCTATTTAAGCTTGGGTTTAGGCCAGGTTTGGACGCACTTTTAGTCCTGTTCTGTCCATATATTTATAGTAAGCAAAGTAATAGCCTAGCTTAAAACATGAAACCTATAATAATGACCACATTCCCTACATAGGTTTTCTATAAGATTAAAACCCCACCTAACAATATATTAGGTTTGCTCAAGTTCAAATTAGTCCAAAAACGTCCAGTGAGTAATAAAGTTTTCCCCTTTATAATCTCCCTCTTAAATTCAGAGAATAGTTTGGTTTCTACAGCACTGGTGCCTTAGGTCTACGGTTACTTCATCACCTACAAATGAATCACAACTTACTTCACCTAAACGTCCCCTGAGGAAATAAAACGGGCATAAGTCTAGCTTGTGGGAATCTGCCTATGTCCCAATACTGATGTTTGCAATAAGCCATGATCTGGGTTAGGTACACTTTATCGTCCTGTAGAAATTTACCCTCTGCATTTGACCCGACCCATATTCAGTCACTCAGGTCACTACTTTCTTTGCTTCAACAGTCATGTGACACTGGCATCTGGGTGAAAAAAAATGTTTTCAAAACTTAATTTTGACATATCAATAAAGTCCAAGTGACACTTATCTTCTGAGAGTTTTGTTGTTTGTTTTTTTTAGCAGCTTTCTACCACGTTATAACAATGTTAAACAAAACAAAATCAAAAACATGCCTGAAGAGGTTTTAGGTGTCATCCATGCACGTTTGAGTAATTTAGTGATCTCTTCAAACCCTCCTTATGGTTTAGCTGCAAGATTCTGTCTCAGCCCACAAGCCTATGTCATCCATGCACCCATACGGCAATTTTATATAATTAAAACAGCATGATACGAAACAATACACTATAACTCCACAAACCTGATGCGATGTGCGGCAGTTTCATTAGCAGGATGTATGCTGATTGTAATGTGATACAATCAGCTCAAAATAAGGTGTGCATGAGTTGAAAGCTTTTGGGATGGATTACTTGGAAAAAAAAGTTTCATTTCATTAGGATAGTTTCATTTTGTTGAAGACAAAATATAACATTTACACTATTGTACCCTGTGTCCTGAAACTCTCTTATCAGAATGTTCCAGTCTGTTGTTTTTGTGCACATCTGACCACACATCTCCCCTTACTGACTAATGCGTGTTGTCTGACAGGAAGCAGCCTGCAAGTGACAGAAATATCAGAACATTTTCCTCCCAAACTAAATATACGGTAAGAGGCATCCAACTACCAAGTACCCACAGTCACATATTAAAATTGTATTCCGCAAAACGACATTTTTGAGGTTTTGGTCATGTATTGTTTCAGTATCAAAAGAATGCTGGAATTGTGTTTTCTGTTTGATCTGTTTAAGTTTAAGTCTGTTTAAAGGTCCTACATTATACAAAATGTACTTTTGTGAGTTTTAGGCCATATTAAAATGTTGTTACCTCCTCAAAAACATACCCAAGTTGTGTTTTGTTTCATTCACACATGCTTGAGTAACCCTTTATCTGTCAATAATTCCAAAGCTCAAAATGCTCTGTTCAACCTTGTGATGTCATGCAGTGGTAGTTTTCAAGTTGAGAACTACCTTTTACCTTTACTTCAGTAGACATACTATTAAAACTCCCCCTTCACATTATATCTAACAATGTTTATAAACATTATATATATCTATTAAAATCCTTATTTTCATTTTAAACTCTAATGGGTTGCATCCAGTCAGAGATGTGTCTGCACTTGTCCCTTTAAAGCTCACATTCTTAGATCTGTCCAAACACGAGGCAGAGAGAGACGCCTTAACTATTACCCCATCAGTAAACCATACTGCAGGACACGCATTTAAGACACTGAATTATCATTATCAGCACAGACCTTATAACCAGATGCTGACAGCACTTACAATCTGAAACCTCAACGTAAAGACCATATAGTAGTAAACTAAACCAGGCCTAACCCAGAAATAAACCAGCACTGAACCAGGTCTAATCCAGAACTAACAAGGACTGAACCGGGATTAAACCATGACTGAACCAGGAGTAAACCAAGATGGAACATAGACAGGTCTAGGGGTCATGACTTAACCATGACTTGGAGTAGGATTAAACCAGGACTAAATCAGGAATAAAAAGAATTAGACCAGAATTAGACTATGACTAAACCAAGACTGATCCAAGTTCTAAGTCTTTCTTTGCCCCACAATATTGAGATATTGGTCACTGCAGCCAATGAAAACTTAGAAGTATTAACATGGACCATATAAATTCACAAGATAACTAAACAGCAATAGTAAACTGTCATCTTGGATACTGTGATATCGTCAAACCCAAAACAAGATGAGATGTAATAGTAGATATGTAATAGTAAAACTCCTCAGTATACTGTCAGAAAATGTGCCAAAAGAGCAGAGTTTGAGAGGCCCAGGGAACACTCAGAGTTTATGAGTTTACACAGAACCAGGCCTCTGAGGCTATAAAAGGCTAACAGGGATGTGGCCTCCACAGAACATGACAACAAACAGTAAAGGCTAATCATCTTAAACAACTTAAGTAGGTGCCATATTATTTTGCAGCAGAAGTAAATGCACATTGTAGAACTTACAATGTGCATTTAGGTTCAAGGAAATCAGTTATATTATGATTATATTATATTATGTTTTTGTAAAATTATGATTCAGTTAGAGTGCATGTTTTAGACAAATACAGCATTCATGTGTGGAAGGTGATACTATATTTACACCACTTTAGAATTTGTCAAATGTGACAATTCTAAAACACATTCACCATTTAATCAGCACTTTGGCCCATGCTGGGGCTAAACTAGGCCTAAAACTGGACAAAATCTGACTAAAACCAGGATACAACAGACGTAAACCAGGTCCATGCCAGGATCAAACACCACAACTAAAGAATCACTTCTCCATGACTAAACCATGACTAAACCAGGACTAGACCAGGACTAGACCAGGACTAGACCAGGACTAGACCAGGACTAGACCCAGGACTAGACCAGGACTAGACCAGGACTAGACCAGGACTAGACCAGGACTAGACCAGGACTAGACCATGACTAGACCAGGACTATAGACCAGGACTAAAACCAGGACTAAAACCAGGACTAAAACCAGGACTAAAACCAGGACTAAGACCAGGACTAAGACCAGGACTAAGACCAGCACTAGACCAGGACAAAACTATGTCTAAACCAGGACTAAACCAGGTCGACATTTGTGCAGTCTAGGCTCGTACCTGTGCTGTCAAACTGCAGCTGCTGACAGTTGGAGGCAGAGGACCAGGGGCAGCTGTAGACGGCTCCTCTCTCCACCACAGAGCTGGGGCCAGATGTGTTCGCCCTGGGAGCCCCAATCAATACGGACCTGGAGACAAGAAGAACAAAGTGAGAGCAGAACCAGGAATAGACCAGAGATAGAACAGGACTGAACCAGGGATAGACTGAGCCAGGACTGAGCCAGGACTGAGCCAGGACTGAGCCAGGACTGAGCCAGGACTGAGCCAGGACTGAGCCAGGACTGAGCCAGGACTGAGCCAGGACTGAGCCAGGACTGAGCCAGGACTGAGCCAGGACTACTGAACCAGGGTTGGACCAGGACTGGACCAGGACTGGACCAGGACTGGACCAGGACTGGACCAGGACTGGACCAGGACTGGACCAGGAGTTAGGATTAAACAGTGCTGGACAATGGACTAATGGGTACTGTCTTAACCCCTCATTCTCTGCATTTGACTCATCCTTCCATGCCACTGGGGCAATTTGCCAGAAGTACCGGGCGGATTGGGCGCCACAGTGCAGTGAACGGGGACCCTTCTCCAGATCTTGAGTTTGGCTTGGTAATCCAGGACTGAACCTGGTCTAAAGCAAGACTAAACCAGGACTAACTGAACAGGACTAACCTCAGACTAAACCTGGACTCTGACTGAATTATGGATTTCATTAACATAAAAAGGCATCCTTTAACACAAAAAATTGTCAAATTTCTTTCAAAATCCGAACTGTGCTCCAAACCACATGCTTTTACTGACAGAGGATTGGCTGTAGACCATTAAAAAGACACAATCCCTGACAACTAGAATCTCAATCTCTATTCAGATTTTGCCTAACTGCACTTCCCTAAATGTTTTCAAAACGTAATTATCAAGTATATAGTTTGGATTTTAAAACATTTTTAAACATCCAAAAACTGAAACAGTTTCAGCTTTCAACAAGGGATTATTGAATCATTTTTGAGGTTGATGACAACAGAAAACCTTGCCATTCTTCCACTTTTCTGATAATAAAAAAAACACAAATTGTTTTTCTAAATATCACCCACTCCAAGCTGTGCAGAGGAAAAGCTGCAAGCTCAAATTACATTGTTGAACAGAAGTGGCACTCTTATTGCAGCAAACTTGAAAGTAACAGTTTGTTTAGGGCTGAAGTGAAAATAAGAGCACTGTTGGCAATCTTGGTTTCATTTTAATATCACATTCGCCAACTCGAGAAAACCTAAAACAACCTAAAGCAGGCTAATGCTAGGCACTCCTGGGCAAGATCCTAGAAGGGTACTCAGGCACACAAACAAGTGGCATTTAAGAATGGGTCAAATTCAGAGGACAGATTTCCCAACAAGGACCTTAAAGTATCTTTGGCTTACCTACTGAAGAAGGCAACTGGTAACATTACCCAATTTTTAGGATTCATTTTAAATCTGGACTACTATGATGATGTGATGGAGGATAGGCTACTTTAGAGACTTTCTCAAACAACTCAATTTATTTTGTCAAGTTCTCTAGGCAGATTCATGGAAACTAAACAGGGACTGAGATTTTTGGGCCACTGGAACCATTCCCCTGACAAGAAACTTAGAAGAACACATTTGAAAGAAACGTAATATTTCTGTAAATTATTCCTTAATGGTGCACAATCTGCCATACGCTTATTTCTATGGAGACGTTATTGCTTTGCCTGGAATGATGCTTCACAGTGTGGCAAATAAAGTCAGGAAAACAAATCTCCATGGGGACACCAGGCCGAGATAAGATCTGTGAAGAGGCAACACTGCACACAGAAAGAATGTAGGTTCTCCAAGACAATAAACAACTGTAATTGAGTACATGAAAGAGGTTCAATGTCATAACGTAGAAAATTTTATACAGAGCAATAACATCTCCAGGAGACGAGCATGTGGCAGACCCTCCACCAGAGAAGAAGTTACATAGTGCATCTTTAAAACTAAAACTAACCTGGTGTTTAACTGAACTGCTGGACTTTAGTGTAGGCTACACCAAAAAATAAACACATAACTGGTGGCTTCATGAAAACAATAGCCCATTTACACCATCTAATTACATATCCCTGATTCTCCACAGCCCACGTGGTCTTAAATACTTTGAGTTAGTGATTAGAACTTTCTCCATCAATCATCCAGGCCATTTCCCTTTATGGAAATAAGCATACAATTGGCAAACAAGCTGTATTGGCTCGATAAGGTACATGTGGTAGTTATTGTGAGTTTGAAAGCTGTAGATGTTGCAGATTGCTAGAGAAGTGTGGTAGGGTTTTATGTTGTTTGACTGCTATTGTCACAGTCACTGCAAGCTAACTGATGGTCAACACTTACTTTGAGCTGGAGGGACTGAAAAAGTCCACTGAAAAACCAAAGTAGCTGCCTTGGGGTCCGGAGAACACGGAAGGCTTGTCCACATCTAGGTTGAATGAGCTACAGTGTTGAAAATAGTGCAAATATAGCAATACCAAAGCGCGCAACGTGGTCCACAGTGCCATAATGGTATTTTTTGGTTAGCTACAATGGATCAAAAAAACACGCGATGGAGTGGCAAATGTCGTGTTATGCGTGTTTAAACCTCAGTCCTGAACAGATTCGCCCCTCCGAGCTCTCTCCGCTGTCATGTACGCGTCTAATTATGCGTCATGTTCGCCGTTTTCAGGTAAATCCGCGCGCGTTTGAGAAGAGACCCTCCGTGCGTCTCGATCCCCGTACGGTCGGATGTAGTTACATGAGCCGGGGAAGAAGCGGCGGCGGCGGGACCCGAGCCAGGGAGAGGCCGTGGACGTGTTTGTATACGAGTGAGTGGAGAAGTGTGTCATCGCAGGCTTGTTCCTAAGAGTGGGTTCGGCCGCAAGTCAAACAAATTATGCACGACTTCCTGGTGGCGCTTTCAAAATAAAATAAATAAATAAAACGTAAAACTAAATATGAAAGATTACACTATATTAGACATAAACTAACAATTTTGGTCTGTTCGTCTCTCCTCTAAGTTGTCGGCTGCATACCTGCTCTACTTTTGTCTTATACACTTATTTATCCAGATCTAATACTACTCTGTTCTAGAGCACAGTTTGGTTTGGGATGAAGTGGGCACTGGCCTGATATAATAAAAATTAATAAACTTAATGAAATGCTCTGAAATGATGTAGGGTAGGATCGTAAAAACATTGAAGAGCACTGTTTTACTGATCACTACTTGATGGTGTCACAAGTTGGGTATCATATGTAATATAAGGCTGCTTGAACATGGACAAATATAACAAAACATGTCTGTGTCTGTTTTTGATGAGGAAAAGATTGTGATATGATTAGCAGAAATATAGAATATTGTATGCAGACAGTGAACACATAATTTATCAATGCACTGAATTAATTTAGAAAAAAGACAGAGGCAGATGAGATGAGGTGCCTACAGCTTTAGCAATCCAATGCTTTTGTTTTGAAGAGTTACTCACTTTATTTCCTGTTTCCTGTCTAGATTCAGTTAAACTTGACAAAGCAGTCACAGCATTGGCCTTCACGAAACCAGTAATACTAACACAGGAAGTTCATTCCAGTCATCAGAAACAAGTATTGGAGTTATGAAAGACACGGGCTGTGCCTTTCAGGAGCGAGAAAGGATTTATACAGGGCTTAGGGAGGACTGATGTTATCTGGAGTGGCCCATTTTGAAATACATTTGCACTCATCCTAGTGGAGCTGTCTATAGACACTATCTGGGCCTGGGGCAAGGCGCTGTCAGGGGGCCCTTTATTTGGATTTTAAAAAAATTGTTGATGATTAAAAATGCCTATTTTGTACTTTCATAATACAAGTCAGTTTCTACCACGGTAGCTTGGGGTCCCAGTCAATTGCCTGGTATGCCTACCCAATTGTAGCACCACTGGGGTAACATTTCTACTATGACTGTGTTTTTGTCCTGGTTTGAGCTTGGCTTTAATCCTGATTAGGACTTTTTGTTATAGTGCTGTCTAGGTGTTGTCTCCCAGTTTAGATCCAATCGTTACATGTGTGCAAGTGTGAGCTCAGCCTAAGTTGCTTTATGCCCTGTGCTGGAGGGGGGGCATTCAATGAAATTTGTTTTGTGCATCCTATTATCAGCAGTCACTCCTGCACACCACAATGCATAGATTGGTTGGCTTGAGATATTTTGCCCACAGACACAGCACTAGGCACGGCTACTTGGTTTAATATTATTGTATATTATTTGCAGTGCTTTCAACACTGCAGAAGTTGTTGTCTTTCTTGCGTAGTGTCTGACATCTCCCAGTCTATGTTTACACACAATGTGAAAAACCACCGCTGGCTTTGTCCACAGTCTAAAGTCTGACTGCACGCCCTTATTTGGTAATCCCTGAATACCCATATATGGTCAATGTGTCCAACAAATATCAGCATACTACACTGTGCAGTTAGATTACTATAAACTTCACACTTTACTTGCACTTCAGTTCAAGTCAATAAGTAATTTAAAAAAGACAGCATGTGTCACTAAATGACTATACTATTAACTACATGAAACAATATGTTTCAAAGATGGTCCTAAAGAGTTAATAGTGAAACTGGTAATTGAAATGAAAAATACAATACAGACTTACAGTGAAAATCTTTAGTATTAAATTCTTTTGTAGTTAATATTTTGTCCCATTCACATTTGTTTCCCCGTGATATTCAATTAACCTCAACTAAGACATCATTTTGGTTTTATAGTTGCTGTGTAAACAAATATGAACTTAAAAGGAAATAATGAACTAACTGACCAATTTTTAGTATTAATCCAGTTTTTTTAGATGATTTTGAGCTTTCAATTCTTTAAAAACAGGTTATGTGGAAAGCCATTCGATAGATCCAGTGTGGTGCTGAGTAGCAATGTGCAGATACTGTGCTGATAACCACGATCACTAGGCTCATGGACTTTAAAAACTAAGAGCAGCAATTCCTGAAGAAAGAGAGGGAATCGTTCATGAAGTGTGCAGTATTTTTATATTTTGTAGCCACATGAAATGCATCACCTCAGAAGGCCCTCATTGGTATTGCTCCAAATGGGATGAGGTCAAAACATGAAATTGTGCTGCTGTAAGTAAATATAAAATACCATAATCCTTTTGATATGGCGTGAGTCTTACAGCAAACTCATTTCTTGACTCACATGTCTATAAGGGCACAGGTAAAAAGTTGCCTACTAGGCAAGGCAAGGCAAGGTAAGGTTTATTTGTATAGCACAATTCGTACAGAAGGTAATTCAAAGTGCTTTACAGAGTAAGAAAGACACTGAAATCATACAAAAAGTAAACAATACAATTCAAATCTGTATAGAGGACTTTAACCAGTTTTACTATCAGGACTTTAACCGAACATGGAACCTTTTTTACTACAGGTGTCCCTGATAAATAAAGACTACCTTATTATGTTTTTAAATGTAGAAAACTTCAGTTTTGTGGTGTTATTTTAGTTTTCCTCCACCGGTGAGTATTCATTTTATCTGTGGTAGTTTTTTAATGAAATCCAGTGAAATTGAGACATTAACTCAGGGCTCTAGTTTTTTGGGGAACCTTGATTTTAAAAGGTTGCATTTAATTTGAAGTCACATTAATGAGTTAGAATCATTTATGAACAAGAAGAGTACTGCAATGCTTATTATTCATTACCTGGTGGGATAGAAATGAGGGCTGGGTACTGTCCAAACAGTAACTTTGTGGCTCAGAAAAGAATGCACACTGTTGGTAATTAAAAATAGGTTTTGTAATAAAGAGTTATCAGTGGCCCATTCGAGTCATTGATTTAGTTACTGTGGTAAGGCGAGTAGTGACTACATGCATTTAATATGCTTTACAAAGTCTCCACAATCAACGAATAAGCATGACTGACAAGTGGATTAGTATCCCTTCATGTCCATCAACAAGAGAAAAAGTATTTATCTGAGGGAAAAAGTAAAATGGTGTGAGTTGGAGTGGCCATTGGCCTAGTTTAGTACCAATAATAACAGAAGTTATATTTTGGTCTGAATTACACCAGGATTTTTGGAGATATGGTTTCCGCATTTAAGAGACATTGAATTGCTACAAACACACAGTCCCTGATGCGCTCTGTGGTTATAGGTCCCCAGCCCTCCTGATCAAGAAGAGAGAGAGAAGGCGTGACTGCAGACCATGCAATTTACTACACTTTACTGCACAACACACATGGTCCTTTGGAATAGTACATTTGTACAAAAAATTCTGTACTGCTTGGTAATATTCGTTGGTAGGACAGTATAGAACAGTATTATTCTAATCACAGGTCAAGAGCATATTAAAATTTGTTTTGCACTGAGCACAGCCAGTTCTGCATTTGGTATTTTGCTTTCATGTTCCATAAATCACATTGAGAGATCCGGGTCTTATTTGGTCAAGGGTGAGCGGCGCTGAATCTGCTCCTACTATGTGTGTGCCGGAAGATGTGTATCCGACCTCCTCTGGGATCCACCCAAAGGAAGCGTACATGTGTGGGCAGTGGTGGAAAAGAGCCGTGGTTCGTAACCTGAGGTACAGGTACGACTGGTGGTACGAACAACTGGTGGTTAGGGTTGCCAGCTTCCTG
>JAIEZT010000298.1:0-66792 GCA_019594935.1 Periophthalmus modestus | reverse complement strand
AAGTCCAGGTCTGCTTTAATAAACACATGTACTTAGGTATACCAAACATCATGCCGTGTTTACAGTGAACCATTGTCCACAGAGTGGACATTAAAACCACTCAAACCTGGGCGTGTTCACTGCAAAAGCATTTACAGACAACATGGCTCTTGTATCTCGGTGCTACTCCAGACTAAAAACCCATGCCCCTGATTCTTGCCTGGGCCCCTCCTCTTTTGTCTCCTTAGCCTGTATTGACCTGGTTAGTACAACAGTCCAATGTCTCCGAGTGTCCAGTCTGCAGGATTTCAGAGCCAGGCTGGGTCAGTGGGTCAGTTCTCACATTGGAAGAGCGGGGTTTACATGCCTGGATCACGTCGGTGTGTGTTACTCTGCGCTGGTGGGTACAGGGGGGGGGGGAGTTTCCACGAGCGCAGGATGAGAGGGGAACGTGATGAGAGGGGAAGCTCCACGCTGGCCAGGAAGAGCGGAAGGAGGAAGGAAAGGTGCGATGGAAAAAGATGGTGGTAATTTCATAAACTGTGGGTGACCTCTGATCAGACGGGTGTCGATCAAAAGGGAGAGGCGAGGTGTGTGTGTGTGTGTGTGTGTGTGTGTGTGTGCAGAAAACATATAAGACCAGATTTATAATAAAACAATATGACTCATATACTTTGTTTTATTAGGTCTAATTGTCATGCAGCGTTACTAGTTTTGGGAAGTAACTGGACATTTGTAGTTTGTATTTTGAGCACAGTTACATTTTCACTGGTAGTATTCAGAGTATAGTTAATTTTCTATAATCAAATTAATACTAGGTGGTATTTGGTGCAGTTTAGGCTTTGAACTGCACAGAAGTAGCTAGAAAAATACAAAAAAAGCTCTTAAAGTGTGTGCATGTGTAGTTAAAAAAAAAAAAAATCTAATCAGTGAATGGAACACAAAACAGTGAAACAAACGGGTGAAACAGGTGATTTTAATCCTATGCTGCATCTTTAGACTGCAATTTAAACACAGCTAGGCGTGAAAGTATGCAAAATATTCAGAATATGTACATTTGCAAAGTATTTTTCCAGTTAACACAGAGTAAAAGTGAATTAATTTGCAATAAAGACATCAGACAGGTTTGTTTTAGATAAATGGGATTAAAAGTGATTAAGAATGAAAGTATTCATTAACTTATCCATTATGTGAAAATTGCAGACTACTTCCTGTAAGGGAACAGGTGCCAAAGGTCCCACCCATGCCCACGTGACACCCCATAAACAAGCTCAAAACTCACCAAAATCCTCCAGATCTGTCCAAATTTCTCATCTGTGATTTCAGCAGATCAGCATCGTTAGCTCCGAGAAATCGCTGTGTTTGGATCACACACGAGACTCAAGTGTGGCCCCTGGGAGCCTCTGACGTCAGCCTCAGGAAGGTGAACGTGAACAGGCAAAACAAACACAAACTACAGCTGTTTCTGCGTCAAATACAGCCTCCAGACCAGTGTGCTACAGCTGCTCTGACAGAACCCTCGTGTGCGCTCCCATCATCCCCCTCGGTGTCTCCTTTGTTACCGCAGTGGACTGAGTGAGAGCCGGGAACGAGCAGGAGGCAGTGGATCCTCAGCGGCTCTCCGTCACAGCACAGCAGAGCGGCGCATCCCGGAAGTACGACAAAATAAAAGTCGTTGCGTGGTTGAGGTTGAAAAAAAACTTGATATCAACATGATTGTACGGGAAAATACTTGTGTTTATCTATAATTGTTGATTATTTAGTCACACAAATACATTCTGTAAGCGTATCTCCTGCGTTTTTTATCTTTCTGAACGACCCGCTTGTGTTGATATTTTATTTTGAAGGGCCCAGTGTTTCGCTCCAATCTTACGCTGTAGTTACTTCGTAGTAGTAAATGGGTATGAAGTTCATCTATTTTATAAAAGTGTACACCCTTGTTTATGGGCTACAATCTAATTCCATACATAAAATACTTAAATAAAGGTCGCACTGACATGTTTCATTTTTTCTACACCCTTTATTGTTTGGGATTTACAACTCACATGGTGCTCTCTACTACTACTCTCCTGTTCCCTGCCTCCATCTAGTGCCCTATTTTGGAAAGACCAAAACGGGAGCTGCTACTTCTACTTCTCCCATGTTGAAAAACTACAAAAATCTCAGAACAATCCGAGCTACACGTAGATATTCCTTTGTTTATAGTATATTTGGCAGTGCGTCCTCCAGCAGAGCCACAGCAGGGATCATGAATGAGAAGTAGATCCGGCCAGTGTGGACGACGTGACAAACTGCGTGACAATAAACCCAACCCCAATAACGAAAACCCACAGCTGTAAAAATACATGAAGCGTTTAGTTAAAAGTAGACGCGTGGTTTGGCGTGGGTGCGTGTTTGTAGTTTAAAACAGCCTGACGTGAGTGACGCTTGCGTGGCACTATTTAATGTGGATGCCGTTGCCGCGTAAAGATACTGCGGCATTTCCTTTATCCGCGTGAGCCGCAGCGCACCCCGTGTCCTTCCGCGGGTAGAGGAAATGCTGCTGAACCAATCACATCTGTGTTTACACCATCACCTGTCAAACACACACCCCAAGCCTGGATTTTCTCTCTATACGGTAGGGAGTTTGTATTTATGTTTTTTCCTACTGATCCGTGTGTTATCGTGTTGATCAAAGCCACTAATTGCAGTTAAATCCGTAAACGCCGGTGCTTCTCTGCTGCTAAGCCTCTGTAGCGTTTAGCATCGTTAGCTAGCGCGCTGAGGCTGTGCTAGCTTTGCGCCTGGCTTGTTTTTTAGCCGATTATCAGAAAGTCCTTGTGTCTAATCATCCCAGGCTGAGGTCGGACCTGGGTTACACGTGTTAGCATAGCAAACCGGTTTATAAATACAGCGCTTTTAAATTTACAAAGGAAACCGCTCCAGAGGTGAGTTTAGCCCCGTTGCTAACCTGACAAGCTACGTGCATTTGCATCCTCCAGACAGAGCCATGAGTGAGGCAGAGGTGATCACTGACAGCTCCAGAAATGAAATATGCTCCTCCACTTTCAGACTGAGGGGCTCTAAAGCAGAACTATGAGCAGAACCACAGACAAAACGTGTTTATTTGTTGTTTTCTGCCTTGTTTTTGTTCCTGGAGCTGTTGTTTCACTCCACAGTCACTTCATCCTCAGCACACAGAGTCACAACGTGTTATTTAAAGTCTTTTATCACACAAGACTGACTCTTTTGAGCTTTAAGTCATGTTATAATGTCGTTTTCTCCTCAAAAACATACCTGAAGTTGTGTTTTGTTTCATTCTCACTTGTTTGAGGCACACTTTATTATTAGTTTGTAACATCTCCAAAGCTCAAAATGCTCTGTTCCACCTTGTGATGTCATAAAGTGGTAGTTTTCAAGTTAACAGTTCTTTTTATCTTTAGTTCAGTACAGATTAGCAATTTCAAAGGTGAAATTATCCAAATGATTCTAGTGTCTCCGGGGCTGTTTGTGATGAGGAAACAGCATTAGTACAGTTCAGAAAATTGTGAAATCTGAGCCTTTTTTTAAGATAGTTTCAGTTCTTTCTCAGTTTGATCATGACGTTTGTAGTGTGCATCAGTGATAAATCCGAGTGTGTCTGCAGTGTCCCTGTTTTCTACTGTTCACTTAATTTATTTTGTTTGTTTTATTGTCAGGTGCAAACTAAACTTTCAGCAGAGTTGTAGATGATGTGTTTTGAGCTTTTAAATCGCATTGGTTGATGTTATTAACCATATATTTTTTGTATTCTGCTCTTGATGTGTATGTTAAGGCAGTCAGTTCTGTGCTTCGAGTTTAAATTATGTACTTTATCTACCAACTGTTACCCTGAGCATTTAATATGTATGAAAACAACATACAACAAGATGCAAGGTTATTTTTATTGTCGTTGTTGCTGTTGTTGTTGTTCACCTGTTAAATGTGTAAAGGATAGACTTTTGGTATCTCCTGCAAACCAATGTATGATGCAAGTGTATGTGCTTCAATCCAAATCAACTCACTTAATTTTGTAAAGCCCAAAATCACATGATAACTAATTTAACCAACAGAAAGATAGAAAATCAATAGTGAAACAGACATTGGTCAATAACAAGAAAACAAGCAAATGAATAACTGTCCCAGAGTGTCCGCTGTCCTTAGACCCTACTTCTCGGCAAGGAAAAACAAAAAAAACCCAAACAAGTTCAGTGATAATACTCGTATAAACCATGGTTACAAATATGTGTTGTTCATTTGAAGCTGTGACGTGCGGGACAAATGAGGTGCTGTAGAAGGTGCAGTGTTATTTGGGTATTAATAGCTTTGTGTTTTTCATCTGTGCCCCCAGGAGCTGAAAAAACAAATCAGACTGAAGTGTTTACGGTAAACAGCACCTGGACGGACTCTCTGGCAATTGACCTTTTGCAGGTACGTTTTGGGATTATAACAAGTCGTTTATACTGAGCTCTGAGGCATTTAAAACTGTCAAGATTAAGACTTCTTCAGTTTTGAGCTTGTGATACTCAAATCCCCCAGTGACATTTTCTGGGGTTTTATACTGTCTTATTAGGGGGATCTTTGGTGTAGAGTTCTGCAGTGTCACAGTTGCAGCAGTTCATATTAAAGTAGCGCCTTTTAGACTAGAGATAGATCAACGTATCAGCCTTAAATCTCCAGCAGACGCCAATATTTTGTTTGGGTCGACCAGCTGCCTAAAGAATATACATAAAACTTTATTTGAACGCTTCAGTGTTCATGCACTAAGCATGAAAAAAAAACATATAGGTCGATTTCTACTTTAGACAGTTTTGTTCATATTTGTATCTTTCTGGCAGTGGAACAGCGGAACAAGTCTTAAACCATGAGCTCAGTGGCAGTGTTGACACCGGAGAGCTTTGCGGAGCACCGCAGTGGACTCAAGGACCAGGAGATTACAGGCAAGTCATTATTTTGTTTATTAACACATTACGTATCGTACATACAGTACACGTTGTTCTTCTTTGCTTGTTGTCACTATGTTCTCCTCCCTGTGTGTCTCTGAGGCAGGCTGCGTCCCGGAGGATGAAGCCTATATCCCGACCTACCTGGAGGCCTTCCCTCCTCTCCCAGAGAAGGGCACCCCGGGGGAGCAGACTGTGGAGCAGCCGTCAGCGTGGGGCATCAAGATCAGGCCCATCAAAGCCTCTGTCATCACTCAGGTAAAAGGAGGTGTAAAATGATATTTTTGTCTTTCTGTAAAAATCAAGCTTTACACAGTTTAAAATAAAATAAACGTTTAAAATCAGCTCCATAGAGGCAGGCCTGTCACGATAATGACTATGTCGAGTTTTAGTTCAATATATGAAAAGATGGAACACTACTTTTTGGAGTCGATCTTTTTGTTTGTACAAGTCAGAACTTTTTGTTATTTTTCTGTTTTACAATGAGACTTGAATAATAAACAATAATATTAAATTGATAAATAAATATAATATTTAATAAAAACTTCAATGACTCATTATAGAAAACACCTAAGCTCTAAAGTGTCTCTTCATGTTTTTGTTTTTTTACCAAATCCTACATTAAGATAGTTTTTTGGGGATATTTCTGCTCTTGGGTTTTTGTGTCAGTTGCATAAATTAGTTTCAGTATTATTGTTTATTCTTTCTTTAGTGATATATTGAACTTCAGAATGTGCCCTCGTGACAGGCTCTGTTCAGGGTCTGTCTTTGAGTCGTTCTTTTTTCTGTAAACCTTGTAGTTGGTCAGATGAGACTGTGCACAGACAGAGCTTGATCTCGTTGTGTGTTAAGGTCTTCCACGTCCCTCTGGAGGAGCGTCGATACAAAGACAACAGCCAGTTTGGGGAGGGGGAGGAGGCCAAGGTCTGTTTAGACATCATGCAACGAACCGGCGCTCACATCGAACTCTCCCTGGCTAAAGACCAAGGCCTGTCCATCATGGTTACTGGAAAACTGGATTCTGTCATGAAAGCTCGGAAAGAAATCGTAGCACGTCTGCAGACACAAGTATGTTTACAACCTCACTATTACTTCTAATATTTTTTATACAATTCTTTCACTGTATTTGTTATTTCTTGAAAATAGTGGATCAAACATGAATCACTCCAAACACAATTTCAGAGGAAAATGAGAAGAAACGACTAGAACATGGAGAAACATCTGCACACAACAGTTTGCAGAATAGATCTGATTTAACATTTTTTATATGATTTAGGCCTCGGCGACTGTTGCCATCCCGAAGGAACATCATCGTTTTGTGATTGGTAAAAATGGCGAGAAACTGCAGGAGTTGGAGCTGAAGACGGCGACGAAGATAGCAATACCTCGACCCGATGATCCCAGTGTGAACATCCGCATCACCGGCACCAAGGAGGGAATCGAGAAGGCTCGTCATGAGATCCTCCTCATCTCTGCTGAACAGGTCCAAATGTCTCACATTTTTTACACATTTTCAAAGCACATTTTTATATTCATTTCTGTTCTACGTCATCACCATCCAAACAATATCAGAAACAAAACCCAGTGGTGGATGAAGTACTCCATTTTTTTTCTTGAGCAAAAAAGTATCAAGTAAAAGTAAAAGTATCACATGAAAAAATCCTGTTTAAAAATTAACTTCAAGGATTTTTTTTAAAGATTACTCTATTTTATGATCTGTTCTGATGTTGTTTCCTCGTCACAAACACAGACACACAAACCCTGCAGATTTAGGCTGAGTTCTTCTCTCAAACTGAAAACACTCTGTTCCACTTTGTGATGTCATCATGTGGTAATACAGGAAGTGCTCCGCCATGTTTTTAAAGTCCACACACCTTCACTAGAATCATTTGGATCATTTCAGTCCTGGAATTGCCATTTATCTCGACTGAACGAAGGTAAAATGTAGGAAGATGTTAACTTGAAAACTACCACTTGATGACATCACAAGGTGGAACAGAGCATTTTGAGCTTTGGAAATGTTACAGACTAATAATAAAGTGTTAGTCAAACATGTGTGAATGAAGCAAAACACAACTCCAGGTCTGTTTGTGAAGAGGAAACAGTGTTAGATCATGGATTAAAGATACAAGAGTCAATTCTGCATAATATAGGCCCTTTAAAGAGTCAAAAGTAAAGTTATGTTGCGTAGGTTTTGAATTTTACAAAGGTTCAAATGTAGTGATTTTAATAAAGATTTGTGCTGAGTTTTGTTGAACAGAAACAAGTGAATTACACATGTTCATATTTGTTTCTGTTTTTTCTCCATCACCAGGACAAACGAGCCGTGGAGCGTTTATCTCTGGAAAAGGCCTTTCACCCCTTCATCGCCGGAGCTCACAACCGCCTGGTGCAGGAGCTGAGTCAGGAGACGGGGGCGCGCATCAGCGTCCCTCCTCCCAGCCTCCCCAAAGACGAGATCGTCATCACCGGAGAGAAGGAAGCGGTGGCACTGGCGCTGAACCGCATCCGCGCCATCTACGAAGACAAGGTGCTTAGTCTGCGATGGCGACGTTTACCTCTACATAAAATAAAATAGCGTTGAGCTTTCAAATATTGAACCATAAGTTGATATAGTACTGATCGTGGTAGCCCTCGATTTTGTCTTTAGTAAAAAGTGTGAACAGCAGCACTGGTGATGGGTGAACCTGATAATATGGAAAGAAAGTTGGGATTAACGAGATGATGCTAATTTCATTTACCGTGTTCATGAGGTCACATTTTTCCCCCATTTCGTCCTGTTCTCTCGTCGTGTTGCTTTATTACTTCCTTCAGGATCATCTGTTTGTTTGTTCTTTCTATTTTAAACCTGACCTTATCTCTTCAGTTGTCTGCTTCCTGTCGTTCTTCTCGTGTTTGTGTTTGCATCCGTCCCTTAAAGGTCCAATATTACACAAAACTGACTCTTGTGAGCGTGAAGTCTTGTTAGAACATTATTACCTCATCAAAGACTTACCTGGAGTTGTGTTTTGTTTCATTCACACATGTTTGTGTTATCCTTCATCTCCAAAGCTCAAAACAAGCTGTTCCACCTTGTGATGTCATGATGTGCTAATACAGGAAGTGCTCCACTGTGTTTTTAAACTCCACACACCTTCACCAGAATCATTTGAATCATTTCAGACGTGGAATTTCTGATCTCGACTAAACAAAAGGTAAAAGGAGCTGTTAACTTGAAAACTACCACTTGATGACATCACAAGGTGGAACAGAGCATTTTGAGCTTTGGAGATGTGACAGACTAATAATAAAGTTAATCAAACATGTGAATGAAACAAAACATACTCCAGGTCTGTTTTTGAGGAGGAAACGACATTAGAACAGTGTGACATGGACCTCTTTAATGAGCTCCTCCATCACTCGCCCGACAGCTTCCTGTCTCCGTCTCCACGGATGTTGTTTAAATTATGCTGTAATCTCATTTTCCGCTCCGCAGAAGAGGAAGACCACCACGATCTCAGTGGAAGTGAAAAAGTCTCAGCACAAGTACATCATCGGGCCTAAAGGCAACACTCTGCAGGAGATCCTGGAGGCGACGGGGGTGTCGGTGGAGATGCCCCCCCTCGACTCCGCCTCTGAGACCATCATTCTGAGAGGGGAGCCCGACAAGTTAGGCCCTGCTCTGACTCAAGTTTACGCAAAGGTAGGGCTCAAATTTTACTCCTGGTCAAATCAAATCTGTTATATTTAAACATTCAGATTTAAAATACTTTTGAAATGATGTGGCAGCTCCATAAAACCAGGACCAAAGCAAAGAGCTACAAGAAGTACTCAGTTTTGTTACTTAAGTAAAAGTATAAATATTAGAGCAAATAAATACTGCTTAAGTAAAAGTATTAAAGTATGTGTTTAAAAATGTACTTAAAGAGTTAAAAGTAAAAGTATTTTGCGCATATTTTGAGTCTTATAAAGCTTCAAATGTGGAGATTTTGATAAAGATTTAAGCAGAATTTTGTTCAACAGAAACAAATGAATCGTTTTTATTTCTCTGTTTTTATTTGTTTATTTTTGTTTTGCTCAGATTCTGAACGTGTTAAAAATAAACCATCAGCCTTTTCAGCAGGTCTCAAACTATAATAAAAATACTTTCTACTTTACGTTCTACTTCACTACATTTATAAACTGGACTGAAAAGTACAGATACTGCTCTCAAATGTACTGAAGTAAACATATAGTAGTGTAGTATAGTATCTGCACTTTACTTAAGTACAGTACTTTACTACTTCTTAATGCGTCACTACTTTTACTTTTATCTGATTTAATTATTGTCTTTAACAGTCAGCAGCAGTGACCTTTTAGTGTTAAATTCGATGCTGCCTTTACTCTGCAGTTTAACGCTGATAAAACATTCTTATTTTCAAATGATCCTAATTTCTTTAATGACCCAAATAGCTGTTTCCTGAATGAACAGCTTCATAAAGATAAAAAGATTAAAAAAACATTGGCTAGAAATTAAAGTACATTTTCCTTTAGACCTCGTCATTAATAATCGTTGGTTTGTTTGGAAGATGCCGACATTAAAAAGGTCAGATGTTTGGTGTGTGCTTAAAGCGACTGTAGTTCAGCTGGGAAAGTGTTTATCCGCTCATCTGAAGTTTTGCCGGTTCGATTCCACTTTGATGTAAAACGCTTTGAGTCTTGAAGGTGTAAAAGTGCTGTAGAGAAACATGTTCATTTTGTCTCATTTATATTGTTCATATCGTGGTTGCTGAGGCGTTGTTCCGTTTCTGTGCAGGCTAAGAGTGTCATGGTGGTGGAGGTGACCGCTCCAGCCTGGCTCCATCGTTTTATCATCGGAAAGAAAGGTCAGAACATTGGGCGGATCACGCAGCAGCTCCCACGGGTAAGAAGACAACAGACCCAACGGCATTATCCAAAACAAACTGTGAAATCATCTCTCCACGGTATTATTAGTGATGGGACTTTCGGCTCTTTTAAGGGAGCCATTCACGTAGAAGAGCCGTTATTATGAAGGAATTTGGAGGATTTGGCAGAAGGAGGAGAGCTTGTTTTCCTTTTGGATGCGTTTCAGTTACTTTGTCGTTATTCGTGTGCAGGTTCATATCGAGTTTACAGACGGAGAGGAGCGGATCAGTCTGGAAGGACCCACAGAGGAGGTGGAGCAGGCGCAGGCTCAGATACAAGAGATCATCAAGGACCTGGTCAGAACACGCTCCGTTTACTGTGACTAATGCCACATAACATCCCCTGTAATATCTGTTTTGTGTGTTTCAGTTGGTGAGGATGGACTACACCGAAGTCTTCATCGATCAGCGTTTTCACAGGCATCTTATTGGGAAGAACGGAGTGAACAGTGAGTACAGTGTTCAGTGCGATAACGGAGGTCTGCTCACCGGCCTCCCTCACAGTGGTCACATGATGTTACTGTGACGTGTCCGGTCAGCTGATTTAAACAGGTTCACGACTGCAGGTGGCGCTGTTGTCCTCCCTTCACTGGTAGGACAACAGCACCATCTGCAGTCCAACTTCTTCAGGACAGTCCCAGGTGTGTGAGAGTAAAAAGGGCCCTCATCCCGGTTTAAAGTCCCCTGTTTTGTTTTGGTTTTGTTGTAATTCTTCATTTTCAGACCATGACTTACAGATACAAGATTTATAAAAAAAATCATATGCCATCCATATATATGTTCTCTTTTTAAAAAAAAATAATATATCCATGTAAACAGAACTTTATACAGGTCAGGAGAGAGTGGAAACACAGTAAGTAAAACAGAAGTAGAACACAAACCAAACATTCCACAAATAGGAAGGGGAAAGAATTAGATCAGTTATTCCCTTTACAGACACAAAATCTGGCTGCAAAGGTTTTGAAAGTCCCGTGTTTTTACTCTCACACCTGGGATACTGTCGGACTGTCCTGCCTCCACTGTAAGAAGACGGCGCCAAAACCGGTTTAAACCAGCTGACCGGACACGACGCAGCAGCATCATGTGACCACTGTGAGGCGCTAGTGAGCAGAACAAACTGTCCGGGATGCAGACAGTGGCTCAGTTGGTAGAGCGTTTGTCCACTGATCTGAAGGTTGGTGATTCAAATCCTGCTCTACATAAATATCATTGGTAGAGCGGTCAGATCCACTGGTCCACAGGTTGGTGTTCTAGCTCCCACAAATAAATGCTGTTGTTGTGTCCTTGGGCCAGACACTTAACCCCCCTCGCCCCAGTGTCTGTGTGCACTGGTGTGTGAATGTGTGAATGGTTCCCTGATGTAAAGCCTTTGAACCTTGAAGAAGGAAAAGTGCTGAATAAAAATGTGATCCTTTACCATTTTTATGAAAACAAACCTCACTGGACTGTGAAATGTGAAGAGCTGAACTGAAGAATCTCATGCATTTTTAAACCTGTTTATAGAGGTTTAAACTACTCTGAGAGCTCATTTAAACAGGTTCAGGACTTATGACAGAATTATATTAAACAGTTATTTCAAAAGGCTTTATTAATGTGATGAGTTTAATTCTGTTTCAGTTAATCGGATCAAAGAGCAGTACAAAGTATCTGTCAGAATCCCCCAGGACTCAGAGAGAAGTGGTCTGGTCCGGATTGAAGGAGACCCCAAAGGAGTCCAGCTCGCTCGAAGAGAACTCATCGAGATGGTCCAGAGGATGGTGAGACGGTCGAGCAGATGGAGCACACACATCACAAATATTCTGCTGTAAAAAATGTGTTTTAATCAATTTGTAGGAAAATGAAAGAACCAAAGACCTGATCGTAGAACAGAAATACCATCGGACAATTATCGGCCAGAAGGGGGAAAAGATCAAGGAGGTTCGAGACAAATTCCCTGAGGTACATTTAATGAAATATGTTTTTATTTACACATTTATCACAACATTAATACAGTCTCTCAAATGTTTAGGTCATTATTAACTTTCCTGACCCGTCCCAGAAGAGTGACATTGTCCAGCTGAGAGGGCCAAAGAACGAAGTGGAGAAATGTGCCAAGTTCCTCCAGAAAATCATCGCAGACTTGGTACGACCCACACGCCACGACTGATCAGGAGCCAGAGGCCCCGACCAATCAGGAGCCGCACAATAACCGTCACCTTCTCTCGTCTCTTTGCAGATTGAAAACAGCTTCTCGCTCTCTGTTCCCATCTTCAAGCAGTTTCATAAAAACATCATTGGTAAAGGCGGTGCTAACATTAAAAAGGTAAAACCTACAGTGGCATCCAGCCCCTCTTTATGTGGTTGGTCCCTGGAGTCTTTGAAAGGATTTTCAGTTCAAACGGCAGCTCAAAGATGCAAATTGTTGTTGGCAGATTCGTGAAGAGACCAACACTAAGATCGACCTTCCCACAGAAAACAGTAACTCGGAGATGATCGTTATCACAGGGAAGAAAAGCAACTGTGAGGCTGCCCGAGGCCGGATCCTGGCCATTCAGAGAGAGCTGGTGAGTTATATTTATCACTGCACCAGGCATCACTGCTGCTTCAAACTGTGTTTGACGAGCTGCTGATCCTCAGGCCAACATAAAAGAGACAGAGGTCACTATTCCAGCCAAACTGCACAACTCTCTGATCGGCTCCAAAGGCTGCCTGGTCCGCTCCATCATGGAGGACTGCGGCGGCGTTCACATCCATTTCCCTTCTGAAGGCTCCGGCTCCGATAAGGTCACCATCCGAGGACCAGCGGGCGAAGTGGAAAAGGCCAAGAAACAGCTGCTGCAGCTGGCGGAGGAGAAGGTAAACACTCAACATTTATGTAAATCCAGGCTCCAACGCTCCTGCAGACGACTGAAAGGGTTTACTCTGCCTCGTCTTTTTAATTTTTATTATTTATGTTTGATTTGTTGTATTGTGATTTGAATGTCTCATTCTGTAAAACACTTTGTCCAGCACAATTGGTACATAAAGTAATTCAAAGTTACCTAACAGGAGACCAACACACCCCTCTATGATGAGGAAACATTTTTATGTGACATTTATATATTTAAATCCTTTTTCCTCTTGTGTCGTCTACAGCAAGTGAACAACTTTACAGCAGAGCTCCAGGCAAAGCCAGAATACCACAAGTTCCTGATCGGCCGAGGAGGTGTAAATATTCGCAAAGTACGAGACAAAACGGGGGCACGCATCATCTTTCCATCAGCGGACGACGTGGAGCAGGAGCTGATCACCATCGTGGGCAAAGAGGAAGCTGTTCGCCAGGCGCAGAAGGAGCTGGAGTGTTTGCTCAAAAACCTGGTAAATATCGTCTCTGGCCATGTCTCGTTTGGATTAAAACAAAGGCGTTAACACCCTCCTCTGGTGTGTGTAGGACGATGTTGTTGAAGACACTATGAACGTGGACATCCGACACCACAGATACTTCGTGTGTCGGAGGGGGCAGGTGCTGAGGGAGCTGGCTGAGGAGTATGGGGGCGTGGCCGTGAGCTTTCCTCGCACTGGATCCAACAGTCAGAAAGTTACTCTTAAAGGGGCCAAAGACTGTGTGGAGGCTGCAAAGAAACGCATACAGGAGATCATCGAGGACCTGGTGAGTGGAAAAACACAGTATTATTCTAGCTCAGGAAAGTTTATCTCTGTAGCACAACTGGTAAAATCACAATACAACAAATCAAAACAGAAATTATCACAAAAGTAACAATAAAAGAGAAGAGGCAGAATAAAACTCTTTCAGTCACAAGGAGCTAAACTGAACTGAGTCTGGATTTAAACATCGTCAAAGTCGAGACTGTGTCACATCTGCAGGAAGTGAGACAGATTTAAACTGAACAAAACTCAAACACTGATTCACCAGGTTTGGTTTGGTCCTGGTTTAGTCTTGGTTCGGTCTTGGTTTGGTCCTGGTTTAGTCCTGGTTCGGTCCTGGTTTAGACCTGGTTTGGTCCTGGTTCAGTCCTGGTTCAGTCCTGGTTCAGTCCTGGTTCAGTCCTGGTTCAGTCCTGGTTTAGACCTGGTTTAGTCCTGGTTTAGTCCTGGTTTAGTCCTGGTTTAGACCTGGTTTAGACCTGGTTTAGTCCTGGTTTAGTCCTGGTTTAGTCCTGGTTTAGACCTGGTTTAGACCTGGTTTAGACCTGGTTTAGACCTGGTTTAGACCTGGTTTAGTCCTGGTTCAGTCCTGGTTTAGTCCCGGTGTGAAGTACTTCCTGGTTCTAGGCCTGAGCACAGGTCACATGTGTGTGAAGTACTTCCTGGTTCTAGTCGGGACCCCGGGTGCGTGTTCTGGGTGTGTGATTCTAATCAAACAACTTGTTTGGCGAGCAGGAGTCCCAGGTGAGCGTGGAGGTTGCGATCCCTCAGCGTTTTCACAGAGCTGTCATGGGCCCTAAAGGCTGCCGCATCCAGCACATCACCAGGGAGCACGAGGTCCAAATAAAGTTCCCCGAGAGAGAAGAGAGCACTGCAGGTCAGACACAACACTCCCACAGCTCCGACTCCTCCAGCGTGTGTGTTTACAGCTGTACTGTTGTTTTATTACAGGCCAAGATGCTTTACTCCAGGAGAACGGTGATGTGAGTCCTGACGCCGAGTTCATCCCTCGAAAGTGCGACATCATCACGATCTCGGGCCGGGCGGAGAAGTGTGACGTGGCTAAAGCCGCTCTGTTGGTAGGACCTTACAGTGACGAGCTGCTGCGTCTCCATGACAAACTCTAACTCTCTGTGATCTGTTTCCAGGCTCTGGTGCCAATCACAGAGGACGTGAAAGTCTCATACGAGTTACACCGTTATATCATCGGACAAAAGGGAAGTGGGATCAGGAAAATGATGGAGGAATATGAGGTTGGTTTGTTGAATGAATCTGGAGATTAAAACGACAGGACCGGGCTGGTTTTAGGCGTCTGATTTCTCGTTTATTTCATCTTTTTGTGCAGGTGAACATCTGGGTGCCGCAGCCCGAGAGGCAGCTGGACGTGATCAAGGTGACGGGTCTGGCTGCGAATGTGGAGCGAGCCAAAGTGGGTCTGCTGGAGAGAGTCAAAGAGCTTCAGGCTGAGCAAGAGGACCGAGTAAGGACTAGTTCGTTAGCGCCTCCTTCAGACAGATATAAGGAAGTGTCCGGGAGGAATCTGACCAGAACTGAAGAAGAGGTTGTAGGAGTGAAGACGTTTGGCTGCTCGTCCAAGCCGCGGCTTGGACGAGCAGCCAAACGTCTTCAGACCTACAACTTTTTGTCCAGTGACAGATTAGAATTTTAATAATATGACCTCTGTGTGACCTCTGACCTTTTCAGGCTCTGCGCAGTTTTAAGGTCACTCTCTCCGTCGATCCCAAGTTTCATCCCAAAATCATCGGCCGTAAAGGAGCCGTTATTTCTCAGATCAGAAAAGATCACGACGTCAGCATCCAGTTTCCAGACAAAGGCGACGAGCAGCAGGTTTGAAGATAATGATTCTATAAAAACATGTAACAGAGGAAGGACATGAAGTACAAGCAGAAAGTACTGTGCTCGAGTAAAGTACAGGTACCTAAAAATAATAAATCAATCAATAAAAACACAAAATTCATTAGAAAAACTAAGAAACTGATTCATTTTGTTTCTGTTGAACAAAATATGTGTCATTTTGAATCAATATCACAACATTTAAACTTGAACAACAGTAAAAAGTATTTCACACATTTTTAAACGGGTACTTCAATTTTATTTAATTATCTTAATATTTACAGGCCAAGATGTGTAAAGATGTACTTCAGTTTACTTTTACTCAAGTAGATTTTTTCATGTGATACTTTTACTTGAGTAACTTAAAATTTTACCTAAGTAACAGTAAATTTTTACCTCTGCATCTGTACTTTTACTCGAGTAACTTTTTACCTCTGCATCTGTACTTTTACTCGAGTAACTTTTTACCTCTGCATCTGTACTTTTACTTGAGTGACTTTTTACTTGTGCATCTGTCCTTTTACTTTTACTTGAGTAACTTTTTACCTCTGCGTCTGTACTTTTACTTGAGTGACTTTTTACCTCTGCATCTGTACTTCTACTCGAGTAACTGTTTACCTCTACGTCTGTTCTTTTACTTTTACATGAGTAACTTTTTACCTTCACACCTGTACTTTTACTAGAGTAACTGTTTACCTCTGGATCTGTCCTTTTACTTTTACTCGAGTGACTTTTTACCTGCGCACCTGTACTTTTACTCGAGTAACTTTTTACCTCTGGATCTGTCCTTTTACTTTTACTCGAGTGACTTTTTACCTTCGCACCTGTACTTTTACTAGAGTAACTGTTTACCTCTGGATCTGTCCTTTTACTTTTACTCGAGTAACTTTTTACCTGCGCACCTGTACTTCTACTCGAGTACTTGTCCAGCCCTGACCCAAACCTCTGACCCTCTCGTTCACACAGGACGTCATCGTGATCTCAGGCTACGAGCGAAACGTGGAGGAGGCTCGTCAGTCCATCCAGCAGCTGGTGTCGGAGCTGCAGGAGATGGTGAGTCAGGACGTGCACCTCGACCCTCGGACTCACGCTCGCATCATTGGCGCTCGCGGGAAAGCCATCCGCAAACTCATGGAGGAGTTTAAGGTGAGTGCTGTCGTTCACTGCTGCTCACGCCTCTGCTCCTCGTCCGCTCGAGTCTTTACGCTGTGTTCTGATCCAGGTGGACATTCGGTTTCCTCAGCCTGGATCTGATGAACCGGATAAAGTGACGGTGACGGGGCTTCCAGAGACGGTCGACAGCGCCATCGATCACCTGCTCAACCTGGAGGAGGAATATGTGAGTCTCTGTGTCTGTCAGAGAAATGATCCACTTCTGTGATTTTTATACATCCAAAATCACGAGAGAAATAACAGACGAGCAAATGAACAGTGTAGAGACGTTCTGTCCGAGTAAACAGACAGTAACTGAACACATGTAGTGAGAATACATACTCAGAGTAACTGTAATCCAGTACATTTGGTGGTATTCAGGTTAGTTACTTTACTAAAATCCAAAGAAATACTTGGCAGTACTTGATCATGTAATTCTGGCTTTGAGAATTAGTGAGAAAAATGTAAAAAGCAGCTCTTGTGGTGAGGCAGGTGGGATTTTTCGTCTCTAATTAGACATAAATTGATGCAGAACAAACAGAGCAACAGAAATAAAGCAGTTTGTGAGAATATGTCATGTTTCACTCTGGTTAAAATGCAGCTCGGTGTGAAAGTATTTTATTCACAGTTCTCATCAGTGTAAACGGACTGTCCTCAGCTCCTCCTGTTCTCTACATGATCCCAGGGTTTTTATGTCACGTCTGTGTCTGTAAATCAACATATGAACATTAATAACAGACACATCAGGTCCTTCTTTCCCCGATGTCGCTCCTGTTAGCATTAGTATTAGCATTAGCATTAGCATTAGCTGTGGTGACGTCAGACTCGCTCAGTCACGTCTTTACAGTCTGTGTTTTGTATCGTGTGAAAATCTTTACTTTTTCCTCTTCTCAGATGCTGAGTGTGACTGAAACCGAGACTTTGGCAGCTTATATGAAACCCCCGTCCCGATATGGTGGAGGGCCGGGGGGGGCAGGGGGAGCGGACGACGGCGGTCCCGCTAAAGGGTTTGTGGTCCGGGAAGCCCCGTGGAACGCCGCCGGGAATAAGGTAAAACATCACACACACGTTTCTGTTGAACGAGGATGAAACTCTGTCCTAATGTGTGTCACTGTTCAGGCTCCAGACATGAGCAGTGCAGAGGATTTTCCCACATTCGGGACCGGCATCGCCCCAAAGCAAACCTCGGCCTGGGGCCCCAAAAAGTTCTGAGTTCATCTTTAAAGGTCCCATAATGCACTGCTCTCTGATCTGTTCTAATGTCATTACCTCGCCACAAACAGACATGGAGCTGTGTTTTGTTTCATTCACATGTTTAACACACAAACCTGCAGATTTAGACTGAAAACACTTTGTTCCACCTTGTGATGTCATCATGTGGTGATACAGGAAGTGCTCCACTGTTTTTTAAACTCCACACACCTTCGCCAGAATCATTTGGATCATTTCACCCGTTGTTTTTTTTTTGCCAATCTCGACTGAACTTGAAAACTAACACTTCATGACATCACAAGGTGGAATAGAGCATTTTGAGCTTTTGACTAGACTAATGATAAAGTGTTACTCAAACATCCATCCATCCATCGTGGGGGCAGTAGTCTAAGCAGACTTCCCTCACCCCAGACACGTCCTCCAGCTCCTCCGGTGGGACACTAAGGTGTTCCCAGGCCAGAGAGACATGGTCCCTCCAGAGTGTCCTGGGTCTGTCTCAGGGGCCTCCGCCCAGTGGGACATGCACCAGAACAGCTCCCCAGGGAGGTGTCCAGGAGGCATCCGGAACAGATGCCCGAGTCTCAGCTGCTTCTCTCGACGTGGAGGAGCAGCAGCTCTACTCTGAGCTCGTCACTCTCTCTGAGAGCGTCCAGCCACCCTGCAGAGGAAACTCATCTCGGCCGCTTGTGTGTGAATGAAACAAAACACAACTCCAGCTCTGTTTTTGAGGAGGAAACATTAGAACTTGGATTAAAGCTACAAGAGCCAGTTTTGTGTAAAAAGGACCTTTTAAAGAGAAAATGTGTATTGTAGGTGAAAAAACCTGACTGCTGCTCGCCTTCCTTCCTATGTCGACCCTCATCCACCAACCTCCAAAAACCAGCCACAAAGAATCTTCTGAAGAAACTGTTCCTTCATATATTTTTTCATTCTTTGGTACGTGTCGTTGGGTTGTTTCCGGGGCGACGAGGACGACATTGGGAGCTGTCACTTTGTTGTTTTGCTGTTTTAAGCTCTTACTCTTGCACTGCATTAGCTGATCTTTTTAAACGCCGTCTGTATCTGCTGACCGTCAGTAATGTGAACGAGCGTCCTCCGAGATGAGCTCATTTCAAATATTTATTAAGAATTTCAGATGAGATTGACCATTTCTGTGTGTTCATTCCCTTCTTCACGTCGTGGTTTGTTGGTCTGAGCCGAGCTGGGACAGATGGAGTCTATAAACTGTTTTTGTATTTTTTTTAATTATCTTTAAATTGAAACGATTGGGGAGTCTTGAAACTGTTTGTACTGAAGCTTGTTCTGTGTCTGAACTATTTATTTATTCCAAAAGGAGATATTTTATTTGAACTACTGTGATGTTTTGATAAAGCGCTCTGTAGCTTGTCGTTTAACCTGAGAGTGACTGCAGTACATCAGGGTCTGAGCTCGTCATGTGTATAAAGAACTTTTCACTATTTTTTAAAACTTGTGACATTATGTTTTCCCTGAAAAACCTGAAGACTGAACGTGTGTGTGAGTGTGAGTGCTCTCAGTATCTGAATGAAGCTAAACCAAACATTTCGTCTGCGTCTCTAGAACTGTTTAAAAAGATCTTCACTTATAAAATGACCTTTGTGGACAGGAAACTATTAAAACATTTATTTTCTCTCGTCTGTCAGCTGCTGTTTGGACAGGAGTCGACAGAGGGGGACAAAGGGTCGTAAAGGCCCAGAATTTGACCTTCTTATTCATTTACATTGGAGGGGGGCCCGTGTGAGGTTTTTTACCCCGGACCCTCAAATTTCTGTCGACAGGCCTGTGTTTATTTTTTCTCCAGACCAAGGTTTAGTTTGTTTTCATCCTGACAGTTTGCGCCGCACAGTGGTCACGTGATGCTGCTGCGACATGTCCGATCAGCTGATTTAAACAGGTTTTGGCACCGTTTTTCTACCGGTGGAGGCAGGACGACAGCGCCATCTGCTGTCCGACGACTTCAGGACAGTATCTCAGGTGTGTGAGAGTAAAAAGGCCCCTCGTCCCGGTTTAAAGCCTCCACCGGAAGCAAGACGGCGCCAAAACCTGTTTAAACCAGCTGACCAATCACATCACGGCAACAACACGTGACCACTGTGAGGCGCTAGTGAGCAGGGATGAAAACAAACTAAACCTTGGTGTGGGAAAAAAAATAATTAAATGAACGAAAGCCCAGGTGAACCTCACTGGACTGAACGTAAAATCAGAAGTTACAAAAACAAACTGAGTCTAAACGCAATTTACTCGCAGATTACATCATCTCTGAGGTAATTCTGCGCTCGTAAAAACATCGTAAAGTGAAGAGACTATGCAACCCAAAAGATTACACAGCGCATCAGTTATTTTAAATATTTCAGTTGTTTTGTTTTTCATAGTTAAAATCGGAGCTGCTACATTTGTACGTTTTTTTGTTTTTGTTTTTTTTAAGTCAGGACAAAACACTTTGGCCTTATTAGTGAACAGCATTTGAACAGTGTGAATGAATCAAGTCTGAAACGCTGCAATAAAAATGTCAGTGACCTGTTTTTCCTAAATAAAAAAAAACTGAAAATAAAGAACCAGTCGCTCAGTTTGTTTGTCGTCTTCGCATAAATGTCCTTTTTTGCATACTGTTTTTTATTTTATTTATAAATCAGGAAGATATGATTTGATATGTAATAGCCTGTACAACAGAAACAAAAAAAAAAAAACTACAAATAAAATTATACAAAGCAGCACTGGCAGAAAATAACCCAAAGTATGTTCACATTTTCTTCAAACCCCGTAGTTTCATCACGTGGATCAGAGCTACTCGAGACACTGTGCATCTTCTTACATATCGTAGCATCGTTATGTAGAAATTGGGCAACTGGATTGGAAAAAATTAGAACCTTTTGCTGTTACAATCATGTTTGGATGTAAATAATCGAATAAAAGCAGACAAACTTTTGACAAATGTAAACGAATTCTAAACGCACAGACAGCAGCCCTAATGAACATTCACGTGTAAACGGCGGATTGTGGCGATGGCTTGACGGCTGATTTCTGAGACTCCTGGTTGTGTGTGTAAACGTAACAAGTTTATGGGAAAACAATTTGGAAAACGACCTTTATACTTGTACAATGTCGTCTAGTCAAGTCTATGTGTAAATACATTTAAATTGATCTTTTGTAACATAAGGCTGAAACTTAAAACCCTCAGAAAGGTGCAATCTTTTTCCAGTTGTACCTGTGTTTTTCCTCAGAGTTAGAACTGTGACGAAGCCCGAGGTCTGAGCGGATTCTTCA
The DNA here is from genome assembly GCA_019594935.1 of Periophthalmus modestus. Lineage (NCBI taxonomy): Eukaryota > Metazoa > Chordata > Actinopteri > Gobiiformes > Gobiidae > Periophthalmus > Periophthalmus modestus. The sequence continues at coordinate 45,845 of JAIEZT010000298.1, read as the reverse complement.
GTAAACATTTTCTGTCAAACTCTCAAAACACAAGGTCCATTTGTGACATTTTTCAGCCGTGTTGATGTGCGGACTGGCAGGGATCGCTTCGACACGGAGCTCTCAACTTAAAACCATAACACTGGGAGGTGAGAAGTTGTACTTGAGTGACAAAATCTGTGACCAGTGAAAGTAAAAAAAAATCTGCAGCTGATTAACAAACATGTCGATGAGTTCAGTTTAAAAAATTGCCCACAAATGTTCCAAACATAAAGTGCAGGCAGTGTCTCCAAACGCCACAGCCCTGGTCTCAAAGTGTCCGAGAGCAACCAAAGGTAGGAAAAACTAATGCTTTTGAGGACCGTCCGGGGGGCCCCGACCCTCCAGGAGGTCCCGACACTCCCGGGGGGATCCTGACCCTCCGGGGGGCCCCGACCCTCCAGGAGGTCCCGTCCCTCCGGGGGGTCCCACTGGGGGGTCCCACTGGGTGAGTCACTCGCTCAAGGCAGGGCTTGGATTTGGTTGTTACTTTGTTAAAACCAAAATGTCCCTGGTGTTGTTCATTCGACTCGTATGAGGAGTCCGTAGAGCATCGTCCCGCCCTGCTCCTTCGTGATCCACTCGATCTCGGTGTTACTGAAGCGAGGGTCCAGGGGCTCGCTCTGACTCGCCGTCTGAGGCCCCACTTTGTACGACCCAGGACGCACACACACCTGGAAGCCCACCTGCGCCTGGTGACAGCGGTGAGAGCGCGGGTCTTCAAATCTGCAACAGAGAATAATGAGCTAAAATCCTAACACGTCATCAGAGCTAACGTGAGTATTGAGCTAACGTTAGCATCGAGCTGACATTAGCATCGAGCTAACTTACTGCACTTTAGGAGCAAAGATCTCTAAGCCAGAGTAGCGCATGGTGGGGGAGAGGCGCACTCTGGGGACCTCCCTGCCGGGGGCGCTGTTCTCGTCTGGTTCACTATAATCGTTTGGAGCTTCTGTTTTAACAGGAGACACAGAAAACACAGACGAGGCTCCTGCAACAGCAAAGAGTTTATTCACCCCCTGGAAAAACTCTGAAGAGAAAGATTTAAAAAGCTGCAGTGACTGACCCGACAGCAGCTGGTTGTGGTCCAGTGTTCTCCGTAAAGCCCCGACGCTGGTGCCGTGGTACGCGATGTGCCACTTCTTCAGAGCGTTGGAAGCCTCACAGTTTGTTTTTATCCTGGATTCACAAAAATGTGAAAATGTGACATAAACCATGAAGTGAGTGAGTGAGTGAGTGTGTGTGAGTGTGTGAGTGTGTGAGTGTGTGTGTGTGTGTGTGTGTGTGTGTGTGTGTGTGTGTGAGTGAGTGTGTGTGTGAGTGTGTGAGTGTGTGTGTGTGAGTGTGTGAGTGTGTGAGTGTGTGTGTGTGTGTGTGTGAGTGAGTGTGTGAGTGTGTGTGTGTGTGTGTGTGTGTGTGTGTGTGTGAGTGTGTGAGTGTGTGAGTGTGTGTGTGTGTGAGTGTGTGAGTGTGTGAGTGTGTGAGTGTGTGTGTGTGTGTGTGTGTGTGTGTGTGTGTGTGAGTGTGTGTGTGTGTGTGTGAGTGTGTGAGTGTGTGAGTGTGTGTGTGTGTGTGTGTGTGTGTGTGCGTGCGTGTGTGCGTGCAGCAGACAAATGTTTAGACTCGACCTCATTCAGTGTTTTTCTTTATTTTTTACCACTTTATACATTTTATAAACACACAGAAGACATCAGATACATGGAACTGTGTAGTAAAGATAAAAACGCGAAATAACTCTACTCTTAAATTCAAATTCTCAAAGTATCCCCCTTGACTTTGTTGAAAAGTATGAGTTTTACAGTTTTGCCTTTACGACATAACTGCACAGATCTTTATATGTGTGATGTCGTCTGTGTTTGTATAAAATGTCGTAAACACTCTGGATGAGTCCAGACTTCTGGTCGTGTCTCTGCATCTTTACATGATTCTGGTATTTTTACCTGAGGGCGAAGCGGCACCACCCGAACGGCAGGGCGTAGTCCCTCGGAGGTTCTCCTCTTTTGTAATACGCCTCATCCCCCCGAAGTTTGTGACACGACTCACAGTAGCACAGATTGTACTTAGCGTCTTCACTGAAGTATCCGTCTGCAGGAAAACAGACGAGATAAAGGCCCAAATTACAATGTTTAAAGGCCCATATTACACTGTTTAAAGGCCCATATTACACTGTTTAAAGGCCCATATTACACCGTTTAAGGGCCCATATTACACTGTTTAAAGGCCCATATTACACCGTTTAAGGGCCCATATTACACCGTTTAAAGGGCCCATATTACACTGTTTAAAGGCCCATATTACACTGTTTAAAGGGCCCATATTACACTGTTTAAAGGGCCCATATTACACTGTTTAAAGGGCCCATATTACACTGTTTAAAGGGCCCATATTACACTGTTTAAAGGCCCATATTACACTGTTTAAAGGGCCCATATTACACTGTTTAAAGGCCCGTATTACACTGCTTAAAGGCCCATATTACACTATTTAAAGGCCCATATTACACCGTTTAAAGGCCCATATTACACTGTTTAAAGGCCCGTATTACACTGTTTAAAGGCCCATATTACACAGTTTAAAAGGGCCCATATTACACTGCTTAAAGGCCCATATTACAGTTTAAAGGCCCATATTACACTATTTAAAGGCCCATATTACACCGTTTAAAGGCCCATATTACACCGTTTAAAGGCCCATATTACACCGTTTAAAGGGCCCATATTACACTGTTTAAAAGGGCCCATATTACACTGTTTAAAGGCCCATATTACACCGTTTAAAGGCCCATATTACACCGTTTAAAGGCCCATATTACACCGTTTAAAGGCCCATATTACACCGTTTAAAGGCCCATATTACACCGTTTAAAGGGCCCATATTACACTGTTTAAAGGGCCCATATTACACTGTTAAAGGCCCATAATACACCGTTTAAAGGCCCATATTACACTGTTTAAGGGCCCATATTACACTGTTTAAGGGCCCATATTACACTGTTAAAGGGCCCATATTACACTGTTTAAAGGCCCATATTACACTGTTTAAAGGCCCATATTACACTGTTTAAAGGCCCATATTACACTGTTTAAAGGCCCATATTACACTGTTTAAAGGCCCGTATTACACCGAGTCCGTTTTGTGTGACACTGGACCTTTAGTGGAGTTAAATTTAAAGCGCACTGACCTGGCAGCGTGAGCAGGTCTTTGAAGCGCGAGCACAGAGCCTGATATTCACAGGTTTTGTTGGGGTTGACTTCAGGAGGCGGCGTCCAGCACACACTCTCTTTGATTCCTTTATCAACAAGTCACAGAACAAGTGTAAGTGCAAAAACATAGATAAATAAACCAATGAGAAGTGAAAAAAGCCTTTACCGTCAACCATATCGGCCTTCTCCATGTCGCCCTGGCAGCGGGTCTCTGCGCTCTCGCCACCGACGGCCGGCACGTTGTTTGTTACTATGGTGACCTGCGGCGTTGAGAGGAGGAAACGCTCAGATGAAAACTCGTGTTGTGTACGTGTGTTCTGGTACTCGTTCATTTGGTACAGTTACATTTAAATAAATACATGGTGGAACTTTGTGTAATTTTGGCTTTGAGCTGCACAGAAATAGAGATAAAAATATAAAACTCTGCTGCTGTGGTGAGGCAGGTGTGAATTTTGTCTCTAATTAGACATAAATGAAAACAAATGATTAAAACAATTAAAATAAAGCCGTGACAGTTAACCTCACTGTGAGCGTCACTACTTCTGTCCAGTTTTGTCTCGATGAGGTTTTACCCGAGTCACAATAAAATCAATAAATATTTAAAGGGGAAAAAGAAAGAAAAAGAAAAGGAAAAAAGGAGGAAGAAAGGAAAAGGAAAAAATAAATAAAAATAAAAGAGAATGGAGAAAACAAGTTTAACTTCATAACTAAACTCACTCATTTTACCTGCTCAATAATAAAACATTTCTATCTCTTCTCAAGTCCTGTTATGTTTTGTACTATACTGTTTTTTTCATATATTAAAAAAAAGAAAGAAAGAAAGAATAATAAGACAATGGACATGGAGCTGCGGGTGGATCTCACTGACGACCACAGACGGCAAAAAGTCAGTGAGACGTCACCCACAGAGTTCAGCTCCAAATGAAGCTCATCGAGGCTGGAGCAGGTACAGCGGCTAATCTGGAGACGAGTTTCATATTTGGAATTCTGACCACGAGTATCATAGCAACCAAAGAGCCAATCAGGAGCGAGGCTGTTGAAGGTAACACCTCTTCTCGCCACTGTTGGTTCAGCAGGGAGCAGGCGCTTAGCAACACTGTCAATCAAACCTGTTGCTAACGCTAAGGAGCGACCTCGGGGAAAGAAGGACCTGATGTGTCTGTTATTAATGTTCATAAGTTGATTTACAGACACAGACGTGAAATAAAAACCCCAGGATCATGTAGAGGGTTAATACAAATATTTAAGACCAAAACGAGTCTGACAGCAGCAGGACAGAGAGACGGGACAGTTTTTTTCAATATAAAGTGAACTGGAGTCAGAGTCGATCCTTCCTAACACAGCGGCTAGCAGGTTAGCTATGTCCATTTATATAAACAGTCTGTTTGAGACACAGCGAGCTAGCTAGCATGCTACTGTGCACATATCCATTTACATGTCATGTTTTTTACTATAAAACGGTGTAACTTGGTGCAGATTCAGTGCACTCAGAACACAGTCGTCTGATTGGCCTGTTCTTTTCTGTTAGAATCAGTGGCTCGTTGAACGTCGTGTCTAAACGCGGCGCTGACCTGTTCACACTGGCCGTAGAGGTCGATGATGGGGTAACAGGGTGAGGGGATGTCCTGAGCGGCGACTCCCTGGTCCATCCCATTCACGTACAGATGGAGAGCGTTGTTAGCGTCCACGAGCAGGCCCAGCAGCGTCCCCTCTGGACACGTGTCGAGGTTCGGGCCGTAGTTTTCACATATCTGCACATATACACAAAACAAACATGTAAATACAGTGTTTTGTTGTGTTTATGAGTCAAAGTTAAATCTAAAGTACAAACAGTGAAAGTATATGACATGGACTGACCTTTAGTGAGTTGTGGAAGACCGAGTCCCTTTGCAGCAGCCAGGTGGAGCGTTTTAAACAGCAGGCGGTGGAGGGGAAGTTCAGACGGTCAGGGGCGTGGCCTATCACCCCTAACGACAGCGAGGAAGTCCACGACGGGTTCAGGCGGTCGATCTGAAACTAGAAGAGCACAAGTGTAATGATTAATGTGTGTTTGGGTTTATCTTTCATGAATATAGTGAATGGAAACACAGGAGGGACCGAGTCTCTCGGCTCGACTGGGGACGTCCTGGAGGAAGTGTCTGGGGTGAGGGGGGTCTGGGAGTCTGCTGCCCCCATGACCCGGCCTCAGATAAGTGGAAGAAGATGTAGGGATTAATGATGTTTGATTTAAGAAAAATAAAAGCTCCTTTATGGGACATTCAGTAAGTGAATCTCATATTTAGTTTAATTATTTATGTTATTTTGCACTTATAGAATATGTAACCAGTTGTGGAGTTGTGTTTTGTTTCTTTAAGTTTCAAAAAATGTGAAAAAAGTGAAAAAATGACAAAAAAAATTTGAAAAAAGATGTGGGAAAAAATGTGAAAAAAATTTAATAAAATGAAAAAAGTGAAACAATTTGGAAAAAAATGTGGGGAAAAATGAGATGAAATGAAATGAAAAATGAGTTCTTCAGAACTGAAGAAACGGCTTGGATGAGCAGCGAAACATCTTCACTCCTAGAACGATTTGTCCAGTTGACAGATTTGAACTTCAGCTTTTGCGATGAAAATACGTGAAAAAAAATTGAAAAAAGTGAAATAAAATTGGAAAAAAATGTTTACATGTGGGGGAAAAAAAATGTGGGGGGAAATATGAAAAAGTGAAATAAAATGGAAAAAAATTAGAAAGAATTTTAAAAAATAAAACAAAAAAGTATAAAAAGTAATAAAAAGTGAAAAAAAAAAAAAAAACAATGATGGAAAAAAAACATGATACTTTGAGTTTACCTGGAACAGCTGCTGTCGGGGCAGAGGCTGAGCCGTGACCAGGAGGCCCTGGTTGTAGCTGGACACTCGTGCGGCCGACAGGCTCTGGTTCGTCAGCTGGATGTTTTTACCATGATTCTCTAAAAATGTCATGATGGTCGGCACCAGTGGACACGGCTCGCTCTCCACCTACAAAAACATGATCAGTGTGACTGCAGGAAACAGCAGCACAGGCGCAGGCTGGAGTCGACTTGAGAGATTCTTGTTGGACTAACGACATCGACTGGTCGACTAAAAAGGGGGGTAAACTACTGCATATCTCTGTGTATCTGACTCAAACTGCACTCACAAGACTCCACCTGCAGGGGGAGCTCATGCAAAAACTATTTATGCAGAAAAATATACAAGGAATAATGAGTTTAATCTGTGCTTTTAAATATAAATAAGAGCAAAACTGAAATGAGTGAATGAGCTTTTGTCCCATATAGATTCCTTATAATCTAAATCCACAAAAACTAATTATGGTCAACTGGAAGGACTATGCTTCTCCGCTGGCCTGGGAACGCCTTGGGGTCCCATGGGAGGAGCTGGAGGACGTGTCTGGGGTGAGAGAAGTCTAGAAGTCCCTGTTTAGACTGCCTCCCCCGCGACCCAGCTCTGGATAAGCAGAAGAAGATGGTGGGATGGACATAACACTGTCGCCCTACACTGAAGTGTTAAAGTCACACCTCTCTCACGGGGCTGCTGTCTTCTTCTCCTTCACTGCAGCTGTCCGACGACAAAGACGGCGCTTTGACACTCTCGGCGTCCTCCGTGAGCGAGGAACTCACGATGCACACGGCTGTAATCTTCCCATACAGGTCCAACACTGCGTACACATTCTGCAACAGGACAAGGTCAGAGAGAAACTTCAACACCGCAAGAGGACAAACTTCAACACGAGGACAAACTTCACTGAACTGTGTGTGTGTGGTATTATGTGTTACCTTGGCGACCGCAGTGGCAGCTGGGCCCATGTCCTCACCGTCAATAAAAATGTGCATTGTGTCATCACTGCACCTCTTAACTCCAACGCGGTTTCCCACCTGAAACACAAACACAAAAAGGTCACTGTGTAGAAGCAAAAAAGAATAATCAAATCACCCAATAATCACACAGGGTTTCCACACTCTGCTTGAAATCATTTTTCAGGACTTTTGATGATCCCCTTTGACATTTTTACGATGTGGACTAAGGCTAAAGTCCACAGTGTTTGGAAATGAAATACAACAAAGCAGACGCTGTGTTTTGTTCAGTAAATGACCCAAAAATATTTAAACAAGCAACAAACAAGTGATTCATTTCCTTCATTCGACTGGAACTTTGAGAGTCGAGTGTTGCTCTTATACCAAGAAAATAAATGTGACACCAAGGGCCCAGTAAACAGGTCAGACAAAAACATGCACAAAATTACACCTATTTTTGTACAAAACAGGTGTAATTTCCTGTATCTGGGTGAATTTTACCTCTAAAACGTGGCAGGAAAAACCTCTATTAATTTGACATACAATAAACAGAAAAGCAAAGAACTAATTTTCCATACGTTTTTCATGTCTGGAAAACAGGCCAATTATTTTCCCGGTTTTCCAAATTTTCCAAGGTGCCTGGGAACCGTGTTAGATCTGATTATGGTTTGTGTTTTAACAGAATTATCAAAAACACCGGGGGACATGTGGCAGGTATTAAGAGAGTTTTAGAGGAAATGGACTTTATCTTTCAAATATAACAGATTATTTAAAAATCCTTTAGTTTTTGTCACATTAAGCCCACCTCACACAGGATTTTTCAGTCTTAAATGATTTTTAAATGTGCAACAAAAAGCGCAGACCACAGACACGAGGGGAATTGAATACAATTTTAAATCTTACGATCCTGAGACACTGCAGCGAAGAGCCTGCACACTACAAGCTAAAAAGTCCTGGGCGCACCTCAGGTCAGCTGTTTCCTGTCTGCAGTAAAACGACTAAAGACTAAAATGTTTTGAGGAGGACACATTCTGATGTCGCCTCATTAATTTCATTTCCTAAGTTTGTATCTCGCTCCTCTGTGTCCGTCACTCCGTCCGCCCCTGACGCTCTGTTTTATTGGCTGTTGCCATGGTGATGTTTTGTTGTTATGATATGACAGAGCTTAGAGTCACACTGAGACCACACATGAGGAGCGACTAGGGGTGTGCTAAAATATCGATACACCGATATGTATCGATATTATTAAAATCGATACGGTATCGATTATTTGTTTCCTAGTATCGATATCGATATTCCCCCCAGACGTTACTCTTTACGGGTGAAGAGAAGCGAGAAGCAATAGAAACGAAAATGTCAGAAAAAATGTTTCAACCGCCTTCCTCCCTCTAGTTAGAAACATGCATTAATCAGAAAGCACTTCATTGTGTTTTTTAATCTTCAGTAAATGGAACATAAATGCACCATTTAATGTTTTTGGTTTTTTTTGGGGTTTTTTTTGTGAAAATTGGGTTGACCATTTAAGTAAGGTTGAAGGCCTTTATTTTTTTCTGAATCGTATCGTATCGATTTGAAATATATCGTATCGAATTGTATCGTATCGAAATGGCACTTTATCGAGATACGTATCGTATCGTGGACTGTGTATCGAGGTACGTATCGTATCGGCAGATTCTTGGTGATACCCAGCCCTAGGAGCGACGCAGCTTAAAAATCACATACGAGGATCCTAAACCGGGCCAAGCCTCCCTGAAGTTGGGGTTAAGAAAATCAGGTCCTGTAGAGTGCAGCGGGCTTCAGTTTTTGCATTTTTTTCCTTGTCAAAACAGTCAGAAAGAAAACGAGTTTTACATAACATTTCAGTAATTGGAGAACTCCAGAAGTGAGATTTGTGGTGATAAAATCCTTCTACATTTTGGCAGTTTTTTGTAACTCTGCTAAAACTTTAAACTTAAGGAGGACGAGGAGAAGAGCTGCTTACGGTGAGTCTGTCCAGTGAACAGCCGTAGTTTTGTCGCTGTAATGCTCCGTTGCGTCTGACCTCGTTGCCGCTCAGAACCCAGGTGACTTTGGTGCGGAGTTGTGGGAGGGAGGGAGAGAGGCCGGAGAGCGGGCAGGAGGGGAGGTCAGGAGGAGCCAGCGTGGTCAGTCCTATGTGCAGCGAACCGCTCCACTGATCGTCCACCACATCGATCCTCACCTGAAGATACAAGGAAAGTGTTAAACAAGAGATTTAAAAGGCTCATATTAAACTATTATCTGATCTATCTTCTAATGCTCATCACAAACAAACATGAGGATGAAACAAAACAACAACTCCAGGTCTGTTTTTGATGAGGAAACAACATTAGAACATGACTTAAACCTCACACGAGTCATTTTGCGTAATAACAAATCCTTCCTACCTCAAACAGTTCGTCTGTTTTCAGTTCCTTTGCGCTGAACACAATCCCATGTGAGTATCCTCCGACTCGGATGGCCTGCCAGCCCTCCCCGAGCAGCACCACGTTTTTACCATGTTTACTGTGGAACCGATGAGCAACACCAGCTACTGAAAACAAAACAACAGAGGTTAATTTAATTCAAGTTTATTTCTAACATTTAAAACAACTTGAGCTGAAACCAAAGAGCTTCACAGAGGACACACAGAGCGCAGACGGAGGACACACAGAGCGCAGACGGAGGACACACAGAGCGCAGACGGAGGACACATAGAGCGCAGACAGAGGACACAGAGAGGGCAGACAGAGGACACACAGAGCGCAGACGGAGGACACATAGAGCGCAGACAGAGGACACAGAGAGGGCAGACAGAGGACACACAGAGCGCAGACGGAGGACACATAGAGCGCAGACGGAGGACACATAGAGCGCAGACGGAGGACACACAGAGCGCAGACGGAGGACACATAGAGCGCAGACAGAGGACACAGAGAGGGCAGACAGAGGACACACAGAGCGCAGACAGAGGACACAGAGAGGGCAGACAGAGGACACACAGAGCGCAGACAGAGGACACAGAGAGGGCAGACAGAGGACACAGAGAGGGCAGACAGAGGACACACAGAGCGCAGACGGAGGACACATAGAGCGCAGACGGAGGACACAGAGCGCAGACAGAGGACTCAGAGCGCACAATCAAAAGCTTTTATATATAAGTTTTTATATATTTAATATTTATTGTAACTTTTAGCCAAATGTCAGTCTTTATCTGTGGAACTGAAACCGCTCTGTCCTGGGGCACTGAAACGCTATTCTAATGTTTTATACACCGCACTCAAAAGTCTGGACACACCCTCTCATTCAACCTGTTTCTTTCTTTCTACGTTTTAAATACACACATGAAATGAGATATATGGAATTATGTAGCAAAGGAAAAGTAAACAACACCACTATTTTTGTAGCAGTTGATAAGATATATTAATTAGATTTGTTCCGTTGTATTCAGTGGTGATAAAAGTTTGGAATCACATTGCAATTTTGTATTTCAGGCGTCCTGTTGATTAAAGAGTCGTCGTTTTAAATTAACCCCGAAGAAATGTCTCCTCAAGAGAAGCACAGAGTGTGTCACTTCTATGGGGCTGCGTTAAATATGTCGTGTATCGAACAAAAATAGGGGACATTACGGAACTAAAGCAAAAGATACAGATGAGACTGAATGATTGATGAGGCTCTGCTACAGCGAAACACGGCAAGAAATCCAGTCCCATCCTGATGTGCCTCGTGTGACTAATGGAGTCCAAACAGAGGTGGTTCAATGAGGTCAAACACAACAATAGAACAAGTCTGATGAAGATATCTGATCAACTGCCTTTGTAATGCACTTTTTTAACTGCAAAGAGACTTTCTGTGTTTTTAAATGTCTTGACAAAAGCTCATGCTAATACAGGGTATCCATAACACTGTACAGACTGACCTGGGTAGTGGATGGGGAAGCTGTTTTCTGTCACGTTGCTCGTGCACAAACTATTGTCCAGAGGACCTGAGGAGCTGGTGATGGACACCTGAACACACTGGCCATACAAGTCGATCACTGCAAACACCTCTGCAAAAGAAACACGCAACATGAACACGGCTGATGCATTTAAAGGACAACAGATGTAGACTTTTACCTGAAGGAAGACCAGAGCAGGCCACGCCCTGGTCCACCCCGTTGATGTAATAGTGAAGGTCCCCGGTGGCCGTGCGCATCATCCCGATACGAGAGCCTGTGGTCAGCGAGTCCAGGTCACAGCCGTAGTTGTTACGCATCGTGTTACCATCCTGCATAATGGCCGTCCCACTGTAACAGAGCAAAGAAACATTAATAAAATATAAGACAAAAAGTGAAGTTTAATGTGTTTTACCTCAGCATCCAAGTGTCATAATCGATATCAGTCATCGTGTTTGGAAACTCCAGCTCCTCTGGCCTGATGGCGGTCACTCCTGAAACACAAGCACAAACAGTGTTCAGTTTCCTCGTGAGTCTGTGTGTGAGGTGTGTTTAATAAACACTCGATAACTCTGCTCTGTACTTCACTTATTCACAGGAATGTAAACCAAATGGCTGTAAAAGTCCCGCTCTAAACGAGTGTGTTTGGTGAGTCAACAGTGTGTATCAGCTTTAATATTATGCTTAAATACACAACTCTGAGGCCTCACAGTTATTTATTTACCAGCTTCTATTGAACCCGACCAGCGGTCCACCATTTTTTGAATAACAATCTCAAAAAGTTCTCCATCACGAAGGCACCTGCAAAACACAAAAACACAAAAACACGAGCTCGTCTTTGTGATTCATGATATAAATGCATCACTGTGGTCTGTTTATCACCTGTTGGAAATGACAATAGCATCATTGAACTCGCTCCGGCTGTTCTGACGCAGAGCGGTGCGCCCCCCGTTGGTGATCACAGCGTTATTTCCATGAAGTGTGTGGAAACGCAGGTCACTGGTGGAGGTAACTCCGGCGATGGAGCAGGGGCTTCCAGGAGACAAGGCTGTGGGCCCATCGGAGCTGTCCTCTGGGAGCGGAGGGAGGTCCACTGAGGGAGATAAACAAGACTTTAAACAAAGAGAGTCCTCCATTTAAACAAATGACAGATCACCTCCCTCCTCACCCATGTCGTCCATAATGGTGGCCTGAGCAGCCTGACCGTATAAGTCCACCACTGCGTAAACACTGGGGGGGACGTTCCAGGCCGCTGGGCCCTGAGGCACTCCGTTTACAAAGAAATGAAGGCTGCCGTCTTCTTTACGCACCACACCCACTGTGTCACCTGCCTGAGATATTCACAGGACGTGTTAATATAATTAAACATGGCACTGGATTTAAACACAGGACTCACCTTTAGCCGGTCCAGGTTGTGCCCATATTCATCCAAAATGGTCGTCCCATTGTGCATCACACCGTTCCCCGTCATCATCCACGTCCCTAGAACAAATCAAACCAACTCAAACCTGCTGTTCCACATCAACACAATGACAGAATCTTAACTTTTCTACAAAAATCTACCTGAACGTAGGTTGGTCATGGTCGAGGGCAGCTGAAGGTAGGCGGGATTATGTGTTGTGACCCCGATTTCAATAGACCCCCCCGCCCACTTGTCCACCATTTTATTTTATACGAACTTGAAAACACCTCATTGGAGCGCAGAGGCCGGTTGCTGAGCACCACACCATGGTTGAAGTCATCAATCGCACTGAAACCACATTATATCCACATGTGTTAGATGCTGTAGAGGATAAGCACAGACGTCGTTTATGTGTCTTTTTCCTGCTTCATTTTTGTCTGTGGAGCTGCCGTTTTCACCCCACAATAATCATCTCCAACACACAAACACAAAAGAGAAAGAGCTGTAAGATGTGAACTAGTTTCTGCGCATGTTAACTTGATTTTCTTGTTTTAGAGAGTATTTTGCAAAGACTTTTCTATTTGTTAATAAATTGTAGTAGCTCTGTCACATTTTAGATGCATTCTTTTTAACACACAAACACAAAGAAGTGGACTGAGCTGTGAGTGTGATGTCAACTAGTTTTCAAAATGCTCATCGAGGCTAGAGCAGGGTACAGGGAACTTGATTTTTCTGGTGTTTAGAGAGTATATATAAAGGCACTGTTGCCAATAGACGGTTTTTTTTTTGGAGCTTTATTGTGTTACAATACGTTCTGGCGTCTTGCTGAGCCGTCACGCGTCTGGGCGGTCATTGGAAGTGGTTGTGCGACTATGGGACCTAGATTATCATGTCGTTAGACTCCGAGGCTGCGCGGTGGTTTGGGCTGAGTCACATTTTAGAGACGTTTTGAGCTTTACCACAGACTGTATAAAGAAGTGGACTATGAGTGAGTGTGATGTAAGAAACATCCATCAACCACAGCGTTCAACTCAAAATGAAGCTCATCGAGGCTAGAGCAGGTAGACAGGGACATTTGTCCAGTCATCGAGTGGTACATGAAACTATGGCCTCAAGCACACTGTGTGGACCATATCCATACACATGTAGTGGCTCACTATGGCCTTAGCGCCGTCCGGCCGTCACTGATGATGGCGGCTTTCTGGCCAACAGTTTGGGTGAAACAGGAGTCGGTCAGGAGCCTCGGAGTCTGGAGTGAGGGTCAGGGGGGGGGCGGTGGGTCGGCCTACGTCTGGCGATAACCGCTCTCATGATGGCGTTGTTGCGTCGCAGGCGGTCACTGTGGTTGTGGTTGTGGACTATGGTGACCTTGACAGCCATACCGTAGAGGTCCACCACTCCGTAGACCACGCCTGGGGTTTGGGCTGCCGCAACACCTGAAACAAGCATCACAGCACCTGAAACAGCCATCAAAACACCTGAAACATCCATCAAAACATCTGAAACAGCCATCAAAACACCTGAAACAGCCATCAAAACATCTGAAACAGCATCACAGCACCTGAAACAAGCTTCACAACACCTGAAACATCCATCAAAACACCTGAAACATCCATCAAGACACCTGAAACAAGCATCACAACACCTGAAACAAGCTTCACAACACCTGAAACAAGCATCACAGCACCTGAAACAAGCATCACAGCACCTGAAACAAGCATCACAGCACCTGAAACAAGCATCACAACACCTGAAACATCCATCAAAACATCTGAAACAAGCTTCACAGCACCTGAAACAAGCATCAAAGCACATGAAACAGCCATCAAAACAACTGAAACACGCATCACAACACCTGAAACAAGCATCACAGCACCTGAAACAGCCATCAAAACACCTGAAACATCCATCAAAACACCTGAAACAAGCATCACAGCACCTGAAACAAGCATCACAACACCTGAAACAAGCATCACAACACCTGAAACAAGCATCACAACACCTGAAACAAGCTTCACAGCACCTGAAACAGCCATCAAAACACCTGAAACACGCATCACAGCACCTGAAGCAAGCATCACAACACCTGAAACAAGCATCACAACAGCTGAAACAAGCTTCACAACACCTGAAACAAGCATCACAGCACCTGAAACATCCATCACAACACCTGAAACAAGCATCACAGCACCTGAAACAAGCATCACAACACCTGAAACAAGCATCACAGCACCTGAAGCAAGCATCACAACACCTGAAACAAGCATCACAACACCTGAAACAAGCTTCACAACACCTGAAACAAGCATCACAGCACCTGAAACAAGCATCACAGCACCTGAAGCAAGCATCACAACACCTGAAACAAGCATCACAACACCTGAAACAAGCATCACAGCACCTGAAACATCCATCACAGCACCTGAAACAAGCATCACAGCACCTGAAACAAGCATCACAACACCTGAAACAAGCATCACAACACCTGAAACAAGCATCACAGCACCTGAAACATCCATCACAGCACCTGAAACAAGCATCACAGCACCTGAAACAAGCATCACAACACCTGAAACAACCATCACAACACCTGAAACAAGCATCACAACACCTGAAACAAGCATCACAGCACCTGAAACATCCATCACAGCACCTGAAACAAGCATCACAGCACCTGAAACATCCATCACAGCACCTGAAACAAGCATCACAACACCTGAAACAAGCATCACAACAGCTGAAAAAAGCATCGCAACACCTGAAAAAAGCATCACAACACCTGAAACAATCATCACAGTACCTGAAACAAGCATCAAAACACCTGAAACAGCCAACAAAACACCAGAAACAAGCCTCGCAACACCCGAAACAAGCATCAAAACACCTGAAACAGCCATCACAACAAAACACCTGAAGCAACATCACATGACCACTTCAGTATATCCGTGTAGGAGCGTTTAAGAAGCGCTCTTACCTTGATCTATGCCGTTGATATAAAAATGCAGCGCTCCACTGGCCTTACGCATCAATCCGATGTGATCCCCTTCCTAAAAAGAAAGATTAAAGCGGATATTTATAGACTCGGAAAAGTTCTTTTAACCACACTGTGTTAAATCAGTCCTGTTGAGCTTGTGTCTTTATAGTTATAATCTGGACATTTTAAAATCACAATATTCATCTAAAACGACTTAATAAAGGAAACAAATCCGCTGAGCTCTGTGTTAGAAAACTGCAGTGTCCAATGGATAAACATGGATAAAGATCTGAAAAGTCCAGTTTGTAGATCATTACACTTCTGTCTCACAGCTCTTAAAGATAAGTCGATATAAAAATGACACACACCTGAAGTTCGTCGAGGCTAAATTCACAGTATTCCCGACGTGTCCCTTTCCCATTTGTAAGAATTCCACACCCACTCATCATGATTGTTCCTGAAAAGAGAAAATAAACTTTTAAAAACACAAAACCTTTGACTAAAACACAGTTAAAGTCATTATAAACGTCACCATTAAAGTCATTATACACATTTAAAACTTTACCTGAGCGGAGATTAGTCATAGTCGCAGGATAGTCCAGATTATTGGGGTTGTGGGTCGTTACTCCGATCTCAATGGACCCGGACCATTTGTCCACGAGTTTATCAATGCGGATCTGAATTAAAATCACACATCAAGAAGCATGTTCAGAAGAAGTGTTCATAATTACTCTGTGTGATTAAACGCTATGTATAAAATGTATTTAACACACACATTTTGTTCTTCTTCTTTTCTGCGCTTTTCCACCTTCAAGTCTCAAAGAACCACTCCCCCATTCACATACCAGTGTACGCAGACACTGAGGGTACCACCACAAAGATGGCACCATCGTCCTGCCTCCAATAGCAGGACGACAGCGCCACCTGCAGTCCGACTTCTTCAGGACAGTATCCCAGGTGTGTGACAGTAAAAATGCCCCTCGTCCCGGTTTAAAGTCCTGTGTTTTGTTTTTTTATGTACAGTGTTTTTCCACCTTCAAATTCACTCAAAGCTTTTTACATCAAGGAACCACTCACACATTCAGGAGAGAGGGAGAAAAAAGAGGAGAGAGGGAGAGGAGGACGTGAGAACGAGGAAGGAGGAGACAGAGAGAGGAGCAGTAAGACAAAAAGAAAGAGGAGAAAGGGAGAGGAGGAGAGAGGGAGGGCAGAGAAAGAGGAGGGAGGGAATGAGGAGGAGAAAGACAGGATAGAGGAGGAGAGAGGGAGTGAGAAAGAGGGAGGAGACAGAGAGAGAAGAGGATGAGAGGAGGAGACAGAGAAAGGAGAAGTAAGAAAGGAGAGATGGAGAGGAGGAGAGAGGGAAGGAGGAGAGAGAGAGAGAGAAAAGGGAAGGAGACAGAAAGGAGAAGTAAGAAAGGAGAAACGGAGAGGAGGAGAGAGGGAAGGAGGAGAGAGAGAGTGAGAAAAGGGAAGGAGAGAGATAAAGGAGAGCAGCAGTGAGAAAGAAGAGAGAGGGAGGGGGAAAAGAAGAGGTGGAGAAGAACTTTTACACTACAAGACCTCATGATTGTCTCTGTCTAAAAACTGGCCGCACTAGAACTGGTTAAACTTGGTTATTTTACTTCCCAAAAATAGAAACACATTTGAAGGAAAAGTAAAACTGGACAGAGCCACTAATGCACTTTAAGGAGAGAGAGAAGAGGAGGAGAGGAGGAGAGAGGGAGTGAGAGGGAGGAGGTGATAAACATTTATAATCACACCTGCTCCTGTTTTTAATGTTTTAAATGGACCTGTGTAGTTTTGTGTTTTGTTTGTTTCTGTTTGTATTGTTCTGTATTTGAACCTGGTGCTTTTGTTTGTATTGTTCTGTATTTGAGCCTGGTGCTCTCGTTGGACTCTCCCTGTAGAAAAAAAGATAAAAATGTAACCTGAGAATAATCACCTCAAACATCTCGTTGTGTCTGAGCGGGCGGTTGGTCATGACCACGCCGTTGTTGAACTCATCCAGAGGCCTCCTGCGTTCTGCCGTCTTGTTGTTGTTGCTCAGTTTGATCAGAGTCCCACACTTTTCGTGAAACAGTAGTGCGTCATTCGTGGTCATTCCTCCGGTCAGAGCTGCAGGTCCCGTCCCTCCGTTCCCCGCTGGACTGTTATTAGCGCTGCCTCCGTCGCCTCCGCCTCCTCCTCCCGTAGAGCCACTGTCGCTGTTTGCCGTTGTTCCTCCACTGCTGCTCCCTCGCTCGTTCCTGGAGGACGACGACTCGATGCCTGTGTGTCCCGCTCTGCCGCCCCCGCCTCCCCCATCCCCCCCGCCTCCCCCATCCCCGGACCCACCGCCTCCCCCGCCTCCGTCCTCCCCTCCATCCTCCCCTCCGCCTCCATCCTCCGAGCGGTAAAACGATACTATGGCATTGTTGAACACATCAAAAAGCTGGTGCTCTGTTAAAACTGTAACACAAACCAACAGCAAGCGTTAAGACTGGTAATATTGTTTTTGTTTCAAGGTTATTTCTTTATAAAGTGAGATTTCACCTGTTTCTGGCTCCAGGTTGTTGGGAAACTTGTCCGGTCTGCTGTGACTGCAGCAAAGCTCAGGCACTAAACACACAGACAGGTTCAGGTTCAGAAATCAGGACGAAACAACAACAATATTTCTGTATAAACTGTAAACAACCTTTTCTACCTTCGCCTCCATTCACTAGTCCATTCATTGCTGCCACATTTATCAGTGCTGTGATACCAGTGTCTTCACGTGTGCCACACACTACCACCTCCTCTTCCTCCTCTTCATCCTCCTCGTCCTGCTCCACAGTCTCTCTCTCAGCGCAGGCTGGGGGCGGCTCACAGCTCACCACCGTCACTTGGGTGCACTTTCCATACAAGTCCACTACAGCCCAGAGTTTGGGCGGTAGTCCGCTGGCTGCTGTGCCACAGTCCTGTCCGTTCACCCAGAGGTGTAACTCTCCTCGAGAGTTTCGCTGGATGCCCACACGGTCCCCCTCAGCCAACTGATCCAGGTCCCGCCCGTACTCTTCTAAAACAGACCGCCCGTCCCGTAACACGGAGCAGCCGGACACGATCCACGAGCCTCCCTTAAGTCCTGTGGCACTGCTGGGGAAGTCCAGCGCAGCTGGGTCCAGAGCAGTCACCCCAATTTCAATAGAACCGCTCCATGAGTTCACCTGGCACACATTTAAGAAAAAATATATTGTATCATCCAAAAAACAACTTAAGACCAGAAAGAGCTGAACGAGATATACTCCAAAAGTCCCTGTTCTTCATCTGTCACGTGAGCTACAAGCGCCCCATGAGCCGCACACGTCCGTTTGTGAAACACAGTTATTTTTACTCCTCTTTGATACTAAAACAGGACTGAGCAAAGTAGATGAAATATGGAACTTTAGATATTTTGAGAGGCAATTAATACAGGTATGATGTGCATCTATTAACTCAAGTGCTCCTCAAACTTTTAACTAAACCACTGATGCACAACTTAAATAAAAAAAAGGAAAAAAATCTATTTTTGCATCTCAGCAGCTCACAGAAAAACCCTGATATCTGGCACTGAACTATCACATAACCAAACATATCAGGTTCTTCCCAGAAAAGTCTCCACATAAATTTATAATAACATGACACCTTATTGATCGCTGCTGGTGTAATATTTAAATGAATCACATTTGAATTTAGAGGTCACTGAACAAGATGGGTCTGTTTTTGAAACATGTCAGGATCTGTGTTTCCATGTCGCATTGAGTATGATCTGACTGTGATCAGGACGATGTATTATTATCATTATTATCATTATTATTATTATCACCATTATTATTATCCTGGGATGAGCTGCTGCTTCAGGACTGCCATTAACCCAGACTAATCTGTAGTAATCGTTTTCATTCCCCTCTCTCTGGTTCATTTCCTATGCTGATCTGTTTAGTGGATGTCATTACCATGCAGTCTGATGGAATGTTATTGATTTTTTCTTTTACAATAATTCTATGACGAGCAGGAGCCATTCCAGAGGAGATGGTAACACTACACGCCATGGCCTCGCCGTCCTGGACATGCATTCTTAAAGGTTTCTGTAATTATGCTTTAAAATAAATATTTATGGCACGTGTGGTTGATCCACTCTCCCTAAGTGGTAACCACACATTCATGTGGGAAACAGCAGCTGAGCAGCAGGACATGCAGAGGTAATAACGGAGTAAAGCAGCAGTTACAAAGTTTAACCCCAAGAAGGACACAAGCAGAGGATGAACTGAAACATTCCTCAGAGAGACCCTCAGGAAGTATCACATTATAATATCAGTGTCACTATGAGTGTGACAGATATGAGCCGTGTGGAGCCCTGGTGTCAGTCTCTACCCAGAAACAACCCCAATATCACTGCTGGACCTACAGCTCCGAAGATCAGCCCCAGAACCCCAGATATATGAACAAAAGCACTGAAGATCAGCCCCAGAACCCCAGATACATGAACAAAAACACTGAAGATCAGCCCCAGAACCCCAGAGTTCCGTAAATCCACAGAGACAGAGCCATAAGACCTGTACACAGACCTGCACACAGCCTTTAGCTCAGGTCCTGTGGCTCAGGTCCTGTGGCTCAGGTCCTGTGGCTCAGGTCCTGTGGCTCAGGTCCTGTGGCTCAGGTCCTGTGGCTCAGGTCCTGTGGCTCAGGTCCTGTGGCTCAGGTCCTTTCGCTCCTGCGGTGGCCCATTAGCGGCTAACACTGTGATCTCATCTCTTAAATCACCTCTGGTTGTGTTTATATCGCTCCTCTCTCAGTGACGCTGCTCTGATGAAGTGTCTCTGACCCTCACACCCCGCGGTCAGGGCCGGTCTGCTGCGGGACTCAGAGCCCCTCAGACCGGACACAGGGACAGACCCGGCGCGGCCCGTAGCCCTGTGCCTGTCCGGCCCATAGCCCTGTGCCCTGTCCGGCCCATAGCCCTGCTCGTAGCCCTGCTGTCGCCGTCCTGCCTGTAGCCCTGTAGTCCTGCTTGTTGTCCTGTGAGCTGTAGCCCTGCCCATAGCCCTGCTCGCTGTCCGGTGGCCCTATAGCCCCATAGCCCATAGTCCTGCTCGTAGTCCTGCCCTGTGTGTTGTAGTCCTGTCCTGCCCATAGCCCTGTGTGTTGTCCCGTGTGCCGTAGCCCCGTAGCCCCACAGCCCTGTCCTGCCCACAGTCCTCCCTGAGCCCTGTCCAGCTCGGAGTGCCTGTGTTGTCCTCGTCAGTTGCGGCCTGTGTCTTTACCTTCTTGTCGATGCGGACAGTGAACACGTCCCGGTCCTTCAGCGGCTCTTTGCTCAGCACCAGGCCGTGGTTAAACTCTTGTACGGGCTGGTTCCTCCGGGCGGTCCTGTTGGAGTTGGACAGGCCGATGAGCTTCCCGCTCCGCGGATGCAGCTCCGCCGCCATCTTCAGTACGGCCCGTTTTACGACACTCTGTGTTTACGACAGTGGAGTCGTCATACGGCAGGTCCGCGCGATCATTTTTCAACCGCACCCACAATTTAGTCACAGAGAGTGCGCATTTATTTATTTAACTGTGTTTGACAGTCTTTGAGAGCATGGACAGAAAAATGGAAATAGAACAGGAATAAAAATATTATCTAAAAAGGGTTTGATAATAAAAATATTTTTTACAAATGTTACATTTGTCCACTAGATGACGCCAAAGCCTGTGTGTGGTTATCACTGAACTGAAGTCTAAGTTACTCAGGGACCTCTGAGGTCTCAGCTCCTGAGGGGACAGGGCCCCATGAGGTAAATCTTTAGATAAACAACATTGTTCAAAATGAAGATATAGGTTAATGTAGTTTAAGGTTATGTTGTTAATTGGTTGAGGTTTGGTTGGTAAAGTAATGATCATGGATCAGTCTCGGGGACATGAAAGTCGATACAGTCTTATGTCTTAAAGGGACTGGACTTGAAGCAGGGGAGTGGTATTGAAAACATTTAATGGAACTGTGTAGAGTTTATGCACACAGGCTTAACATTGTATTAAAATACTAAACCAATTATGACTTCTATAAACACATGTGTCAGGCAGGACAGCTGTGGGAGTAGATCGACATCTCTTTGAAGGCTAAATTCATATCCAAATTCTTCCCTTGAATCTGGATCTTTTCTAGGCATCCGGTCAAGAACTGAGTCCCAGAGTCATCTTCACCTTCAAGTACAACGGCGAGTCACTAAACAACTCCATCAGTTTATTCAACTAACGAAGTTAAAAATAAAACTCACCAAGGAGACCTCCCGATGGACAGGGAGCCCTCTGCCCAGAGGTCTGACCACCCGGGGTCAGTCACTGAGATCAGGGGACCTGGACTCCTCTCCGTCCAGATGAACCTTCACTGCATCATTGTGAAAAGTGACCCTCAGGCTCCTGGAGACAGGCTGCAGCCTGATGGTCTGAGCCCCAAACGTGAGTGTGACCTTCAACAAAAACAGACAGTGTGATGGTGCAGTCGCATTATATCCTCCATGCAATGAAAACATGTAATAACACACACCTTTGCACTTTTATCTGCTGTTAGATAAAAGATTGGCTCATGACCAGGCTTTTTGATGCTACAAATGGTCCCCTCCATCTCTTTAAAATCCCCCCAAAATTCAAGGGTAAGGTCTTCTTCTGTTTGTTTGGGGAGAACTGAAAAAATGTGACAGATATAGATTAAAAAAATACAAGCCACGTGTATTTTACTGGCTCTGAAGTACAATAGAATTATAATGACCAAGCTCTAACTCTGAGCTCATTTTAACTGCTCCACATAATACAAACAGCAGTGTGAATGTGCCCACCGGAAGAGTTAAACACAGCAAAGCCTCTGCCAGGAAAGTAGCTGCCAGGTTTGATAATTTCATGGCAGAGCCACATCTCTCCCTCTTCTGTCTCCCAGGGCAAACTCAGATTGAGCCAGATGCCCTCCCGTATACATCCATCTATCTGTGGCTTGTACTTCAATGAGACAAATATTATGGATAATGCTGTATGTGTTCTGCAGCTCATGTGTTTTAACATTAACAGTACCTGAACAAGCAGATTTTCTGTATTAATCAGGATCCCGCCCAGAGCAAGTCTGAGGACACCAGACAGAACCTCCTCTTTCTCTTTGGGCTTTAGGCCAACGACCAGCGGCTGTGTCCCGTCAACTACCAACACCACAAACTTTCCTTGGTTGCTTACTTCCAGCTAAGAATAAAAGAACAAAATAACTCATAACCAAACCTCTAACTATGGCGCTCAGGCCTGTCCCATTGTCCCACACTCTTACAGTGTGCCATTTCCCGTCGTTGAGTCTGGGGCCTCCTGCCACGCTGAGCAGCATGCCCTCTTTACAGATCTGCATCATAGGGAACCCTTCGTTTAGGGACAGAACAAACCAGTCCTCACCACTCTTTGTGTCTCCATAGAAAATGGTGCCTTCTGGGTCAAATGTGCGCAGCTGAAATCTTGACTTTACACTGAAAGAAAAGACCTGTGACAGTTTGGGGCTGTCTCCTCCACTAAACATATAAACCATAGTTTATGTTTGTAACACAGATTAAAACATGAAGTCATGAAGCATACTCTGTGATCTCACTGAGGTTTACTGTTATTTGGACCAGGGGCCTCCACGTGTCTCTGTCTTGGCCGAGATAGAACACTCCTGCTCCAGAAATCGCTTTCTATAACAGATGTATTTACATATTATTACCATCCCATTACATCCTTCATGTCCTTGTGCATCTTCTTTCTGTTCAAACATACCTTACCTCGGCCATTCCCTTCTCCATTTGCTCCTTTTCCCAACATCCCCAGAACGAGCAGCAGACCCACAGCCGTTGTTTTCCAGTTCCATCTCATTCTGGAGCCTCTTCTTCTTCACAGTGGTCCCGGGGTCCGCTCAGGTTCGTCCTGTAGGTGCTGTTCTGCTGACTGAGCAGCAGCCCTGAGTGGGAGTGTGTCCTGCAGGACAGAGGGCAGTGGCAATTCAAATTATTGATCCTGGACGTGCTTTGGGAGTGCTGTTTTACAGTCGTGCACATGTGCAGGTGAAAGGGCCAGTGTCCAGTGTGGCCAAACTGAAAAGTACTAGAAATGTAAACATGTAAACATGTAAACATGTGAACATGATGAATAAAACCCACAAAGTGCCACTTCAGAGACTTGTTGTACCTTGGCTGATTTCTTTGGCTGGACAGTGGTCTGGGTGAGTGACCACAGAGCTGTGTTTACCTGTGACCCTTCACCGTGGTGTGTTTGAGCAGGAGGCTGCAGATACTGCACCGTAGTGGCCTACAGCAGTGGACAGAGGATTTAGTGCATTCCCCATAGTGTAATCCTGACACTCCATTTTATTTAAATATCGCATGGTTGCCAGGTTGGTGTGCACGCATCACTTTTCTGTGTTTTGACTTTTTAAATCTCATGCACTGACTCTGGAGTCACTGATTTGTTGATTGCTTTCACTGAGTTAGATGCAAAGCCCACATTAATAATAAAAATAATAATGGATTTATACAGCGCCTTTCAAGGCACCAGAGCACTTTACAGAGCATCATCCATTATCCACTGGTGAGATACTGCTGTAGCCACAGCTGCACTGGGGCAGACTGACAGAAGAGGCCAATCTGCACCAACACTCACACACTCAATTCATATTAGATGAAGTGTCTTGCCTAAAGACACAAAAGCAGATTCCAGTTAGCCCTAAGCACCGCACTGTGGTGTCTGTTGTTCACAGAAGGACAAACTCGGGCCCATCGAGCTGAACTTCTGACGAGATGAAGCTTTGAGAAGCAGGTCTGGCCACATTCAGACGAGGACCTCACACCACTAGAGGTCAGTAATAACACGCTCATAATGTTCACCACAAGCACCAGAGTTAATATTTACATACGCACACCTTTTGCCAAATAAGATTTGGCAAATAATTTCCATTAGACCCTGATGAAAAGTGAACTGCAAATAAATGCTCTGTATTACTCAAGAGTTCAGCTTCACAAACACAGTTTACGAAACACATGGTCGTAAATATCAGTTTAACCAAAAACATTTGAAGTGGATTTGAGAAAAGCTTCTTTGGATTGGTCATCAGGTTAATACTTTATTTTGTTTGATTGCAGCAAGTTGAAACAGTAGACATAAACAAGGAGGGAGATAGAGAACAGTTATGTCATAAAAGGAGACTACAGACTTTGGGGAGCTGTGGCTACAAGCCTCTGTATCAAATCTAAAGACAAAGTCATCAGGCAACATTAAAACATCTTTAAAAATAACATGAACATACTCTGTGAGCTCTATATGGCACAGTATGACCCTAGACATGAACACAATGCCACACACCCCTACGTCTACAGCTTTAGAGCAAAGCCATAACATCTCCATAGTATATTGTTAACTTCTGAAATTTCTTTTGCCACCACAAGGCACCTTAACACTTGAAATCTGGAACTCTTCTCACCATAGATAGTTATCAAAGCAGAGGCACATTCATTTCAACTAAAACATACAAGTAATAGTTTATATGACCACCGGGTTTCAGTCCAGTCACTACAATACATCATTTTGCATGCTTTTGGGTCTGTGTGAGAACAGATGAACTATGGCAAGAGAGAAATGGTCCAAAACAACATGTGCATCTACAGGAATGGCTTGAGATATTATATTAGATACAGCAAGGCTTTGTACAATGAGATAAACCCCCAAAGTGAACACACATGGACCATGTCATTGTAGTAACGCTCCTTAGTAGGTTTGTTTTGGTTTTTCTCAATCGTAATTTCACTTTTGTCGAGAAAAAGGCTTGTAACCAGTCTAAAGAGAGGGCGTTTTGTGCACCCTGTGTTTCGTTCGTTTTCCAAAAGCCATCCCAGTACCGTCGCACATGTCAAACAACCGTGAGAGAACGATATGAAAAGTCTGAAGAAAGAAACAAAAGCGTTGCAGTGGTGAGGATATACATGTTTAGAAGTGTTGCTCATGCTTTTGTGGATACAGAACCAAAGTGTCTAGACCTACTGTTTATATGCCATACCAGATATACGACTTTAACTGGTTATGTATGAAATAATATAAAGACTGAATCTAGCAACAAAGCAGCCGTACTTCATAGACCTCACAACTAGATTTACATTCATTATTTTAGGTTTGTCCCCTTCCGTTGGGTCAGGGGACTAAACAACCATTACACAAAACAGTTGAAACAAATATAAACGGAACAAAACATGGAACAAAAAGCCCCAAAACAGAAGAGCGTGGGGTACTTTGGCCCCCGGACTCGCCCTACGACGCTGCCCTCAGCCGGAGAGAGCGGGCTGTCCCTGTCCTAAAGTCCTACAGTTTTGTGCCCTTGTCTCTGCAAATACCTCCATACCCTGAATTCTTCGCGGTTTCCTTAATTATTGTGACTGACTTCATCCAAGGAAAGTGATCGTTCCAGCAAAACGAAAGCTACTCACAAAATATAGGCTGACTTGTAAATACTATTTTAAGTAACAGAAATGAGATGATAAAATGGGAGTGCAATGGTCTATCAGTCGTATTCTACCCAGTGACCAGCTACATATCCGAAGCAGCTACTAGCGCCCATTTTAGCGGGCACCATTTTACTATTTGGTGAACATGACATAAACTATGGTGAATGCTTTAGAAACGATCTCGACTGTCCAGCTCCACTGAGTCGTCGCGTACTCAGACTAACATATAGACATCTGCCCTGCGCACAACACGCTGACCATCCCAACTAAAGCAGGAAACATGTGTGTGCCTTCAAACCACACAAAATGATAAACCCATTCATGAACCCCCCTTCATTCACAGTAATGCACACCTCTATAATGCACTATACCTGCACAGATCCCTTTATACTTGTACAACACACAAGTATTGTCATGGTTTAAAGCCTCACATTGTTTTAAGTGGAGACTTGTGTTTTGCCTAGTCGTGCCCACACACATGCCACTCTACAAGAGCCTCATTATGCAGTGACTATAAAGGGAAGCTAAAGTTTCACACAACACACCCTGTTTAGCAGTTCATATTTGTATATATAGATAATACAGCGACGGAAGTTTCATCAAGCTCTAGGACTATTACACACTACAGAATGACAGGAGAGACTGGTGCAAGGGCAAGCAGGAGTAAAGTTTCACTCCTCTAATTAAGTGCCTATCTCAGATCTACTGAATACAAGAGAGGAGGGGTCCCGCTGCAGTGAGCCCACACCAGTCACGTCCCTCTAGAACGGCCTATTGCTCGGTGTGTCTTGTCCTATGGTTTGCTGGTGCTGTCCCGCTGTTTCTTGCCTTCACTGCTGCCGGTGCTGTAGAGGGTCGTGTTGGCCACAAGGGGGTGTGGCGCTGCACCCATATAGGGCCCAGTAGCGTAGTTAAATATGGCCGGGAGGAAGGGCAGTGGTTCTACTTTGTCTCCACCGGGAGCCATCATGTTAAGAGCGACCGGGAGAGCAGCTAAGTTGTAGGGGTAGGCCAGCAGCTGGGGTCCGTACAGCAGAGGGTAGGGGTCTGGGTAGAAGGGTATTTTGCTCAAGTCTGCCCCATTGGGAACAACAACTTTCCCCCAATGTGCCAAAGGGAAGCGTCCAGGCGGGTACGAGGGCATGAGTAGGGCATCTTCTTGCTTTTATCGGCGCGGTAGCTGTCTGGTACTGTGAGTGGTAGCGGATATTCCTGGTAGTCTTCCGCTTGCTGCAGATCTCTTGGACTGTCCTCCTGGTTGTCAGAGTCGTGTGGGGTCTGCGGAGGCCTGGGGAGGGCAGAGCATGGGCAGAGGGGCGGTCGGCCCGCTGACCCATCTGGCTGCGAGGCGTGTCGGGTGGGCTCAGCCGTTGTCCCATAGCAGACGGAGTTAGACAGGGCGGTTTGGGAGTGTGTCTGTGTGTAGCGTTGCCATTTACAGTGGTTGGGGTCAGCATGCGATGTGGGGACCGCGCTGGGCTTAAATGCCCCTCTTTAGGCACCAGTAAAGCGTTGTGGTTGTCCTGAGAGCGTGCTTCCGTATCTGCTGCACTCGCTGTTTCTCTCGTTCCCTTTCTTTTTCCAGCTCTCTCTCTCGGGCTCGTAGGGATGACATGGTTAAGTCTTGTGCTTCGTTGGGCGACTGGCACCGCGACTGAGGCTGCTGCACTCTCAGATGGTGTGCACTAACGGCGGTTCCTCAAAACTGGAGTGCAAATACCTCTCTCCAGCTTTTAGTCTCTCTCTGTCTATAATGACCCCATCCGGGCTCCTGTATCCCGCCTCAGAGGTGGGAGTCGTCATGGAAACAGGCGGCGTGCGGTGGAGGAGGAGGGAGGAGGAGCAGCGGTGATGGTGGTGGTTGTGATGTGTCTGGTGTTGTTGGGACATTGTACAGGGCTGGGCAGTCTGTGGCATTGGGCATCTAAATTTTTTCTTACTGGGAGTACGATAGTCTAGGGCATTCGGAATCCGTTCATGATCAGTACACTTTGCGCTACAGGGGAAAAGTCTGGTTTACTCGGTGTAAGGTTAATGGCGGTGATCTATCTGTGGGACATTTGAGGGGTGGGTTCTCTGTCTACTTCTTTGGGCTCTATAAATACACTTTCTTAAAACTTTAGGCTCGTCAGAACTGTTTGCTTGTATCGCTCTGAAACACACGCTCATTTGAACTAGGTACTCTGAGGAGAAATAGTTTATAACTGAAAACCGAGAGGGCTAAAGGTGCCTGCTTCTTCTCACTCTGTAATTCCCTGCTAATAATCTGCGTTTTAGGCTCTTCTCTCTCATCTCTCTCTGGCGAGCTACTTAACTCATGCCGTCGGACGTGTCTGTTTAAAGCTGACGACGTTTTTGCACACTTTTATGAACACTGCGGGCAAGTGTTGCCGAGATAGCGCTCTCCTGCTTAAGCGACTGGGACTAGAAACGCGGTCGACTGCACGAGGGGCTCTATCTGCATCATATTTCGCGATGGCTGGCACTGTGTTTAACCCCAGCTCCTTCAGTTGGATCTGTAAGTGCTACTTTAGGGGCCGCTAACTGTGAGGGGGACTCGACCCGGCTTGGGGATGCTGGGTTTTCTGGTGATCTCCCAACTTTTCTGTGGAGGGGAAGGTGGCGCTGCAAAAGAGGCAGACAAACTCTAGCAGATGGCTCAGCTCATGTTTGTCTCTCTCTTTCTGGTGCTCGAGAACCAGCGACCGCACGTGCCACACTCAGAGGCGTTCCCGTTAGTCCAGGACGCCGTTTGAGTGCGGCGGGGGCAGCTGAGGTAGACCTGAGAGGACTTTGGGGCGTCGGGAATAGCGGCAGGTTTTTTAGCCTGTACTTCCTTGCGTTGCTCATCTGAATCGATTTTTGTCTCCTTTGAAATGGAGAAATCATACGTTTTCTTTCTACCTCTTTCTTTTTTAGCTTTTGATATCTTTTCAGCCCGCTCGCTTATCCCCTCCTCCCCTTCATAATTTGACTTTCTCTGTATCTTTAGATGAAAGGTTCTTGATTCTGTCTACCCTTCGCTTAAGCCGCAAAGACCGCTTGAACTGGAGCTTCCTTTGCCAGCTCTTGACTCTCTGCAGGTGCGCCGGGACCTTTCCGTTTAGGTTTGTAAGAGTAGTATGGCCGCCATAAGTTATCCTCGTTGTCGTGGTCGCTTTCTGCTGCTCGCGCACCTCTCCTGACGGAAGTAGTATTCTCGCACCGCATCGGGACTGGACTGCTTCCCTCGCCTCCTCTGTCTCCGTGCGTTTCCTGCACATCTAAACTGGCCCTGCGGTGTTTGTGGTGATGGTGGGAGTGCGATTGTCTGGAAATGTTTAACCTCTTTCCCAGATGACTGTTCACTGCGTTTGTTTTTAGGAGGTGATAGGCTTTTGTCTCTCCTAAGATCTGTCTCTGAAATGCTGCGTTTCACTATCGCCTCCTCCCCTATGCGTACTGGTGATTTGGCACAACGGCCTGTGTCTTTGCCCTGTGAGCTTACAGTTGGCGACTGCTGTTTAGAAACGCTTACTTCACTTTTACTGTGTGACTTGCGCGATTTGTGTAATGATTTTGTGCCCGTGTCTGAGTCTCGTTTACTTTCTCGAACCCTCGTCTGTTGTATCTGAAACTGTCTCTAGATCGTTTCTGTGATTTTCTACAGTGTCCTTTTGCTTCTTCATCGACTTGGGGCTGCTTTGTAGTGTAAAGTTTGGCTACTACTTAAAGAAGAGGAGCAGTCTGTTTTGTCATTTGCGGATGTGACCTGATTGCTGTGGACAATTACCGATGAGGACACAGTTTTCCCGTGCACGATTACAGAGGGTTTTGTGTGCCGTATGGTTATCACAGATGGCATGATTGTGTCTGGGCATCTACAGCTTTGGACATTTTGGTTTGCTGCTACTGGACTTTTAAAGCTGCCACTGCTCTGCCCTGTTCAGTGTCTCCTTCCTCACTGTCATGTTTTTCTAATGGGGGATATGTCTGTTTGAGAGAGTTGTGGTAATCCAGAGTGGTCTCTTTGTCAGCAGGTGCAGTAACAGGGAAGCTGTCTGGGAAGTCCTCAGGGTCGGGCTTAACTGTCTGAGGATGGGCCCCACTCAGGAGACTCTGCAGATCTCCAGAGCCCAGAGCACAGTCCAGGCCAGGCACAGGAAGAGATGGGGATTCCCTGGTTGCAGCAGTAGTCCATTATGCAAACTGTCGCTATAGGTCTTATACGGTCTCTTCTGGGGAGCGCATGGGGAGAAGGCGGTAGAGCTTCAGAGCGTTCGCCTTCTGCTTATAGCCTCCATTAGCTGTCTTTTCACTGGAAATGAGGCTGGGGTTAATGCCGTGTATGTTTTTCTGGTGTGTTTTGAGATATAGTATGTAGCAAAGGCGTCCCAACAGAAGATGCACTGGTAGCGGCGCTCCCCCCGTGTGCCACACCTCGTGCTTCTGTGCGGTACTCGGCTAAAGCAAAAACCTTATCACAAGT
The DNA here is from genome assembly GCA_019594935.1 of Periophthalmus modestus. NCBI lineage: Eukaryota > Metazoa > Chordata > Actinopteri > Gobiiformes > Gobiidae > Periophthalmus > Periophthalmus modestus. Next base: position 15,566 of record JAIEZT010000298.1, on the reverse strand, counting down.
AATGCACGGGTATTTGCGACGCCATGAGTGCACGTTAGAGTGGCGTTTTGAGGCTGGACAGGGTCATGTAGGAGCGCTCGCACACAGAGCAGAAGTAGATGACATTGCCATCTACAACCTTTACAAAATGGTGTTTCATCACCCGCTAGTAGCTCTGCGGCTGCTGCATCATCGCTTTGGATTCGTGCCAGGAGATTCTGTGCTTTCTTTTCCCGGCCGCGGTGTAGTGATGTCCGCCTGGGCCACGATCAACCCCTCCTTCCCTCTCACCTCTCCCTCCTCCAGCGGCTCCTCTTTGGGCTGCATGGAGTGAGGGGAAGGAGGATCCCAGGCTGCATGGAGGGGAGCTCTGGTACTCGGCAGGGAGGCCCGTGAGACTGCAGCCTCTTACTGTGGATGAACACTTTGCCACAGTAGCGACAGCTCAGGGCGCGGCTGCAACGGTGCAGCCTCATGTGGACTGTGAGCGAGGCGGCGGAGCTGAAGAGCCGGTGGCAGACGCCGCAGAATGAGTTCAGGCTTTAAAACTGTCCCCTGAGGGGGAATAGGAGGACGGAGGGGATGGTGCAGTGTGGCCCTCAGAAGGGGGAGGTGGAGGGCAAAGGGGGAGGAAGATGCAGAGTTGGTGGGTGAAGACTTGGACCATGTGAGCCCCACTGGTTTGCCAGCTGGTCTCCTGGTTATTTTCTCTCGTCCCTCTGAGTCCCCGGGCCTGTTATAAGCGAGCCCCAGAGGGGGGCTGAAGAGGGATATGAGCGGTCATGAGAGGCGTGTGCGGTGGGTTAGCTTGTGTCGCCTCATCCACACATCCCCACCATAACAGCCTCCAAAGCCCCACTGGAAGACCTCGGTGGTGATCTGTGAAACGGAGTGTCTTGCGCTCAGTTTAGAGCACTTGAGTGGAGGAGGGGATTTGATGTCCTTTCAGTTAGTGTGTGAGCAGTCATGGAGAAGAGGAGGAGGGAAGGAGAGGAGGACGGAGAGCTGTCATGCCTGGGAGGCTTAAAAGGCTGTGCTTAACGTCTCGTGTAGACATCCAGTTCCATAGCGCACCCCTGTCTGAGCAATTGGAGGTTTGGCGGGACCGCCGTTGTGGCAGGACAGGAGAGGAGGGAAGAGGAGGGACTGCGACAGTGGTTGGGAGATGCCGAGTCAGGGGGAGCGGGGGCGGCGCTCAGCGGAAAGATCAGGGTGTGATTTTTGCATTTGTAGGTCCATCAGGCCATGTCCTCAGTTTCTGTCTCCACATACGACCTTCAGCCCGAGCCCCATGTTCGTTAGCCTTCATATCCACCAAAAACATCCTGTGCGTCGTCCTGGCCAAACAGAAGTGTTTGTCACATGAGGGGAAACTCGCCGGCCCGGCTGTGGGACAGGTATCCAACGTCCAGATGACAGCTCCGTCTGTGGCCTTCATCTGCTGCGCTGTGTCGTATGTTGCGGAGGGCTTTCGGACCCGGGGGCCCCGGTTTGCTTCCTACCCCTGGCCGCGTACATGGGGGCCCCCACCTTCTCTGGCCCGACACCCCTGCCCTCCGCCGTTCCCAATCTGTGCCCCCCCACACCTCCCAAACCTCGCCATTCATCCCCCTGTCGTGGTCACGCGCCCCCAAGTTTTTTCCCGCCTTGTCCTCCTGCCCCCCCGGGCCCCGCCTGCCTGACCACGCGCAGCCCCCCTGCCTCCCTTTGTGGCTCTACACTGTCCGGGCGGGTGAGGTGCAGGGGGTGCAGGGGTGTGCGCGGTGTGCGCGGCTGCGGGTGCGGGGGGCCGCGCCGGGTCGCGGGCGGGTGGGGCCCTCGGGGTGCGCGTGCGGCGGACGCGACGGGGAGGGGAGCGTTGAGGCGGCTGCGAGTGTGGAGCGGAGCTGACGGGCGAGCCCGGTGCGGGGTGCGTGCGAGGCGACGCGAGCGCCGGGTGCGGTTGTGCGGGCGCAGAGCGGGGGTGCGCGTGCGGGGTGTTTGCGGAGTGCGGGGCGCGGCGGGCGCGTGCGGGGGGGGGGGGCGAGCGCGGGGTGAGGAGTTCCGGGATGGCGCCGGCGTGCGAGCGTGGGGAGCGCGTGGTTGCGCGTGCGGGGCGCGCCGGGTGCGCGTGCGGGGCGACCAGGGTGCGGGGCGGCGAGCCCGCGTGCGCGTGCCGGGGCGCAGCGTGCGGGGCGGCGGGTGTGGAGGCGCGAGGGGTGCGGGCGAGCGCGGTGCGCGTGCGGGGGCGAGCCGGGTGCGAGGTGCGGGGCGCACGCGAGTTGCGGGCGAGGCGGGGGCGTGCCCGGTCCGGGGCGCGCGTGCGGGGCGAGCGGTGCGCGGCGGGGGCGCTGTGGTGCGCGTGCGGGGGCGGCGGGGCGGGGCGGAGGGGTGCGCGTCCGGGGCGCGAGGGCGGGCGCGGCGCGTGGTGGGGCGCGCGCGGTGCGAGTCGCGGGCCAGCGGGTGCGGGTTGCGGGGTGGGTCTCAGCGGCGGTAGCGCCTGCGGGCGCGAGCGATGGGAGGCGTGCGGATGCGAGCTGCGGTGCGGTCGAGAGGGGGGGAGGTCGCGCGCGGTGCGCTGGTGCGGGCGCCGCGCCGGCTGCGAGTGCGGGGCGGGCGGGTGCGGGGCGCGGCGCGGCTGCGCGCGAGTGCGGGGCGCTGAGACGGGTGCGGGTGCAGGGCGCGAGGGGTGCGGGTCGAGAGGAGTGGCGCGTGAGGCAGAGCGAGAGGGGTGCGCGTCCGGGGCTTGCGCGTGCGGGGCGCGCGTGCGGGCGCGTGACGGGTCGCGCGACGGGTGAGGGGAGGAGCGGTGCGAGTGAAGGGGCTTGCCGGCGCGTGCGAGTGCGGGGCGAGCCGGGTGCGCGATGCGGGGAGAGAGGGGTGCGGGTAGCGCCGGGGCGGGTCGAGGGGGGCCGGGGGTTGCGTGTAGAGGGGGGCGCTGCGGGGCGCGCGGCGCTGCGCGTGGTTGCGGGGCGGAGCCGGGGAGGGCGCGCGCGGGGGCGGGTCGCCCGCGGTGGATGCGGGGGCGCCTGGTGAGCGTGCGGGGGCCCCGGGTGAGGGGCGAGCGGGGTGCGAGAAGGGGCGCGGTGCGGGGGGCACGAGGGGGGGGGGGGGGGGGGCCCCCCCCCCCCCGGGGGGGTTGGGTGCGCGTGCGGGGCCGCGCGGGACGGGTGGCGTTGCGGGTCGCGGCGGTGCGATGCGGGGCGAGGCGCGTGCGGCTGCGGGAGGAGGGGTGAGCGTGGTGCGCGTCGGGGCGCGCGGGTGAGTGTGCGGGCGGCGCCCCGCCCCGAGTGCGGCCCCAGGGGGGTGAGAAATCCGGGGCGGCGATGCGGGGGGCGTGGGGTGAGCGTGAGGGGAGAGCAGGGGGAGGGAGTGCTGCGCGCGTGGGGTGCGAGCGGTGCGGTGCGGGGCGCGCGGGGCGAGTGGTGGGCGCCCCGGGTGGGGGCGCGCGGGGTGCGAGTGAGGGAGCGAGGGGTGAGCGTCAGGGGCGAGAGTGAGGGGAGAGAGAGGTGCGACGTGAGGGCCAGGACGGGTGAGGGTAAGGGTATTTAGTTTAGAGGCGGGGTCAGGGTTTGGTAGGAGAGAGAGAGAGGTGAGAGGGAGGGGACTGAGCGGTGGAGAGGAGGGGAGGATCGGGTGAGGTAGAGAGGGGTGAGGTAGAGAGGTAGAGAGTGGCGCGTGAGGGGGAGAGGGTGAGGTGAGGGGAGAGACGGGTGAGAGGGAGGGGCGAGACGGGTGCACGTTCAGGGGAAGGAAGATCTGCCGGCGGTGCTGGTTTAATTCAGTCGCCACAGCAAGTCTACAGAATGAATTCCAGAATATCCACGGGTCCAGAACAGGAAAACACTAATGAAGATTCCCTCAAACATAAAGGACACTGTGTACAGAACATAAAAAGAACAGCCACATGTCCTGCCTGCAGGTTTTCCTGTTGTGTGGAGTGTTTTGCTATCCACGGCAACACTCAGGCCCGACTATGAACCTCTCTGTGAAGCAGCGGGGGCGAGGAAGAGGAGCCGAAGAGTTGTGCGCGTACGTGAGCAGATGAAGGCTAGCAGAGAAGTGGCCACATTCATTTCTCTTCTCTGGACTATATTATAACGGCTGTGGTTCAGACCGTCCTATTCGTAAAATATATCACACCTGCTGAAAACAAAGCATGATTTTTTTTCTCGTGTGGAGCCGGTTGTGCGTATGGACGGGAGACAGATGGGGCGTAATGATGTGATGAACAGAACAAAAACCTCCAGTCCTGCTTTTCTGCCGACTGTTTCAAGCAGCCAAAGCCGCCAGGAAGGCAGCCGACTGTAAAATTCCACAGGCGCGGAACAGGCAGAACTAGGTCAGCATGTTATGCCGGGAGAGAGGAAGGAGGAAAAAGGTGAGGAAGAAGTGATAGATAGTGCTTGGCGCAACTAAGATGAGCGAAAATGTGGAAGGATTAAGTGAGGGAGACAATGAGGGTGTCGACAGATAGGAGGCCAAACAAACTTAATTTGGTGCGTGGTGGAGCGGGTTGTGTTGTCGTGCTCGTGTGTGAGACGCCGTGGGGTTGGAGCCCGGTCATTTCTTGAACACACATTCAATCCAAAAGGCAAGTTGGAGGCTGGAGGCAGACGTGTAGAACACGTGTACAAGTGGCGCTTTAGCGAGAGCGTGTAGACTAGGCCACAGGTAATGGGCCTGTTGCACCAGTCTGCTTCTGCTGTGAGTGATAGATTTGCAGGAAACCGTATGGAGAACGCTCTCTGCACAAGTGGGTGGGAAACAGAGAGACAGCGCGGAGACTAAAGATGTCAACCATCTCTCTGATGCCTGCGTACGGACAGGGAAAAGTGGTATGCCGCACCCTCAGTGTGTTCTGTATCTCCGCTGTGACGCACAGCCGCTACAGAGGCGCACCGACACACTGTCTCAACAGACGGCCGTTCTGAAGCTAGCAAATGTGGTAGCCGGAGTAGCCACGCAGAAGAACAAACCGTGAAACGCGGAAAGAGCCTAGGCTATTTTCTGATCTGGTTCTAAGTTCTCCTCGCAAACGACCTGGAGTTGTGTGTTTATGTTTCACACAGGTTCACCTCAACCCAAATGCAGAGTACCGCTGAGCTTCCTTCTCCCAGACAGAAAAATTGTTGCCACCTTGTGCTGTCATCGGGGGAATCAGGAAGTGCTCCGCTGCGGTTTTAACACACACCACACCGTCATTTCTAGAACCATTTGGATCATTTCAGTCAAAGTTAAATCTTACTGAACTAAACGTAACGGGGAATGTTTAACGGGAAAATACCACTCATGACATCACGCTGGGGTGGACCAGAGCGTTTGAGCGTCGCAGATGTCACAGACTATAATAAAAGTGTATCCACAATGTGAGGAATGAAACAAAAACAAGCGCCAGGGCTGTTTTTGCATGCGGGTAACAACGTTCTAACATGGATACGCTACAAGAGTCAGTTTGCGTAAAGAGCGGCACTTAATAAACAAAACGATTAAAAGTACGATGCAAGCGAACGAACACGAAGGGGGAAGGGGGGCGCTCCCCACCGGGATTAATGTAAATAGAGCCCTCACAGTTTTAATCAAGCTTCGGGATGACTAACTAATAGACAAACATGTGTGTTGAGGAGAATGGGAACCAGCACAGTAAAGTTGCCTGTACAAAGATACACAGAGATTGGTTGGATGCCGCAGACTCGAGGCTTGAACCAGCAGCTTGCAGCAATCGTTTGTCTCCACTGAGGCTGGTGCTGCTGACAATCGCAATTAGCAGTCCGTTTGCACACTGTTCCCCCCCCGCACCCTTGGGCCGTTTGTTGTCCAGGTAGACTACCTTCCAAATTAACTTTATAACACGGTTGTCCCCTTGTATACTGGGTTTCAGTTCATGCTTAACGATACAGTTATATTTACATTTGAAGCGGGGAGGATACTCTCAGACATTATTGAAAAAGCGGTAAAACTGTGAGTACACGGAGTGGCGAAGAAGCCTCCGATTCTCTGCAGTAATAGGCGGCATTATGTGGGCTGAACATGGGGGGTCATTGTCTACCAGCCTGTGGAGCAGCTCCACCCCTGCGTGAGGCATGATGGGGAAAAGGCGGTGTGGGCCTAGCCAGGACGAGTAGCAAGAGGGGCCGACCGTGCGGAGCAGTTGGGCCAGTACGACCCAGAATGCCACTGGGTGTGGGGGGTGTGAGGTGGGTGGACAGGGGGTGCGGGGTGCCACGTAGAAGAAAAAGCAAGTGAAACTCTCCGCCACCCCCGGCCAGACGGTGCCGGCAGAGGGAAGAAGCAGGGAGGAAGAAAGGAGGACGTGGGTGAGTATGGGTGTAGCGGGTAACGTGGAGGTTTGAGCGGATTTAAGCCGCGCTGGTCCTCTCAGATGACCCGGTCCGGCGGTGGTCCACCTACGCCCTTGTCCTGTGTAGGGGTTGTTCCCATTAGTGTTTTCCGCTTCAAACACCAGAGATATCGTAACAAACATGAGCTCTCGCAGTCGATCGCTATCACTGGGAGTCATTCTATAATTATGTTACAAAAGAAAAAAATCATGAAATGGATTCGTAAGTACACGGGGGGCGCGAACACATGCTGATCCTTTCTTTAAAATATATTTCCAATTTTGCACACTCTATGACAAACAGGTGACATTCTCAGGGGGTTTGGCACGCGGAGAAACATTTTGAAGTTCGAGATATCACGGAAGGAAAACTTAGACGATAAGAATACTATTGCAACTCATTTATACAGGCGACACCAAAACCAAGCGCAGATTAAAACAAAAACTCTTTAACTCTAGAATATGAGCTGCAGAAAAATAAACAGCGAACGACATCACTTAGTCGTTAGTTGCATCTGTAACGAGTCAGACAAGTTATTAATTCAATCTTTGACATTTAAATTTCTCATGCGGCCAAAAAAAATAACCAAAAAAGTACAGCGATGATATTATCCGACTTTTAACAGAACGGTAAGGCTGTGCGGCGATATAGGGATAGGCCTAGTTTGGGTTGAAACTTGAAATACCAGAATGATTTAGTTAGGGGAGTCTTTACTGAGGTGTTACAGTATGCAAAATAAATACAGACCAAATCACACTCGTTCCTTCTGGTCAAGTCAAAACTAAAGCTGCTAGGTGCCGCTGCTGACGATGGCGACGTGAACCTAACCACCTAGGTATGAGACTAGGCCCTTTGGCACCTGTGGATCATTATTTTCAATCATTAAGCCCAAGGACAGGCGTGGCATCCATGGAAACAGAATGTGGATAGTTGGCAGCCGATGCTCTGGTTTGGAACGGAACAAAAGCTTAGGCAGGAACAACGGGGATGGTGGGAAGCATCAAAATACCCTCTCTGTGCTGTACAAGAGCGCAGCACCAGCCAAGAGGCATGCTTGGCAATATGGAGGCGACGCACAGCCGCCCTAGCATGCAGAAAGACTTTGTTTACAGATGTACGATTAATACATAACTTTTGCTAATAAGATATCAGCGGCTGTTGTGTGAGTTGATGGCTGGGGTAAGGAGATGTTCACTAACAAACGAGGCTAAAAAGCACTCCCCTTTTGTTCTTCTTTCTGCGAATCACAGACGCTAAAGCATACTGATTCAAAGGTTGATACGATCGCAAACGACCTCAAAGCTTTGAAAACAAGTGGCGTGGTGCGACAGAGGGGGAGGATGAGGCAGGAGAGGCTGTGTATGGGCACACACGCAGAGGCTTCGGCACATCCAGCGTAGGCACAAACACGCACAAGAAACCTTCCACAACACGACGGGCACAAAAACACCACACCACAACACACCCGAGTCCACACACCTCTACAAGCCCTCGAGAAAACAGAGTCACGGCAGCATAGGAAAGCAAGCAGGCAAAACTAGGAGACACACGCCCTAGTCCTGTTATTCGTCGGTGTCTATCCCAGGAAGGCAAGAATACGAGCGAACGGATCTCCTGAAACCTTCTGCTGGATCTGCCTGCGATATGGGTTGGCCCCGCGCACTACTCTCTCCACCCTCGCGCCTGTGTATGACGCACGTACCCAGGGTGTAGGGAGCTGTAGAGGAGAGCGGAGCGAGGAGAGGCGTTGCACAATACACAGGACACACACCGAAGCAGCTGGGACGGCAGTAGGGCGGAGCGTTCTCCACTCCAACGTGGTGCTTCTCACACTCTTACTTTATGCCTTGACCACGATTCTTGCTGCTTTTTTTCCTCGTTCCCCCCTCTATTCAAACCTCTGTGTAATCCAAGTTCCTTTTATTGGACGTGTGTTCACTTTTTGGCAAATCCACACAGTAATTTATTAACAAGCCCAGCTGATAGGAAGGGAGGGTGAATGGGAGAGCAGACAGGAAGAGGAGCCATTAAGCAGTTTGTTACCAGCACGCAAGTCCACAAATGGTGAAAAACAAAACCACCGCCAATCACAAACTCTGGCGTTCCGACGACCGGGAGGACAGAGGCGTGAGTAAACAAGTGACTACAATACAGGAAAGTACCGAGAGAGGGTAAACACACCGGAGTCAAATGGCGAGGGCACCAGAGTGGAAAAGTGCGCTCAGGAACAAAGACAGGGGGCCTGGGTGAAGAGTGCACTTCAACCACGTAAAGGCCCAGGAGCCTCTACATCAAGAATGCGTTAAGGATGCGGCTCGGAGACGGCAGCGGCCGAGGCTCAGAGCGACAGATTATAAGTGACGGTACTGTAAACATGGGAGAGCTAACCTGCTAACAGACCGCGCTCAGATAGAAGTGAGAGGGCGCGCGCTTGGGTCCAGTTCACTTTCTATTGAAAAGCTGTGTTCTCCTCTCGCTGTAAACTGCACTGCTGTCGAGATCGTAATTTTGGTCTTAAATGTCGTATAAACCGCTACATGGGGTTCTCTGGGGTTTATTCGAGATTGGTCTCTAAATCAAGGATATGAACATTATACACGACAAATCAGGCGCTTCTTTCCGAGGGTCATACCGTTAGTGTAGCACAGTTTGATGGACAGATGTAAGCGTTTGCACGTGGTTTCGCAGGGAGCGGGGAAAGGGGCGTGTTACCTTCACCAAACTCGCTCTGGATGGCACTTGGTTGCTAGATACTCGCGGTCGAGTCAGCCGCTGTACCTCTCCAGCGCGATGAGTTCATTGACTGAACGCTGTGACGTCACATCATCAGTCCAGTCTTTACCAGTCTGTGCTAATTATGCAATAGTGCGTCACAGAGGCTAGTTAAAGGCGCATAGGCGCTGCTGCAATCTGCACGATTGTTTACTCATGAGACAGAAATAGTTTCTTGATACAACAACCAGGTTCTGTATCGTCTCGACAGTGTCAACCCAGACTGAGCTTCAGGGGGAGTAAAATACCACAGTATTACGATATGGCAAGGTCATTGGTTTCCTGAAGTTGCTTTGTGAGCGGCCGCCCGTTCATTCAGGTTGTTATTTTTTTTACATGAGACATGATGGATCGTAAATCAGGTTTCAAGCCGTTTAAGCTTCGACTGGTGGCACTAGCATCGAAGACGTTTTACCAAATCAACCAAATATCTAATGTCAGATTTTAGCAGCAAAACTTTTCCAAATTCAATAAATGAGGACCCGATTAACTGAAGTCCCCACCACAAAGACAGCACTGTTAGTCCGCCATTTTTACAAAAAGATGTGGGCGGGGTGTGAATAAAGTGGGCGGGGCCGCGCATTCAAGGTCATATGGTCACAGACGTCCTCTGCAACCAGTGTATCACTAAGAGGTGCGAAAGGTCGCGAAATACCTTTTATAACACTATGTAATTTCAAAAGGGGCGGGGGCGCGGAATAATGGGTTCGTGGAGAATAAGTGGGCGGGGGTTGAATAAAGGGTAATATCGTCACAGACTCTTCCAGACGCATCGTTTCCGAGGTGGGGGCGTGCTGCGATACTTTAAATGGCATTTCAAAAGTCGGGCGGCGCGTTATCGGTGGTTTGCGAACAGTGACTTGCTAAAACCAGGGGATACGCAGGGGCATCGCACACAATTTTGGCACAGAAATAATGAGAAAACATAAACCTTTGTGTTGAGTGTTGATAGTAGTTGTGTTTTTCATCTCTACTAGTGACAGGAAATGCAAAACAAACAGTGAAAAAAATGAATTGTTTTTAACCTATGCTGCATCTTTATCGCGACAGGTTTATATAAATGGAGGTTGGCTACACCTGTAGCATACGATCCAATATAGGAGTGAGTCTGGGCTGTGCTTCGGCTCCAGCGACTTCGGTTGCTTCTTTCTCTCCCTGTAACTCCAGGCCTTCGGTCGGTTTGATAATGGAGGTCATGATTCAACTTCAATAGACCATATTTAAGTCTCTTCTAACAAAAGGGACACAAGCTACGTTAGCAAGGAAATTATGATAAAAGAACAATGCTTAGTTATAATAATTAATACCACTGTGTAGAATAGCCCGTAGCTGTCGTCTCGCTCCACCATGACGCTGCAGAAGATCACACTCAGAGGTTCGTGTCCAGTTCTGTGGGTCCAGTTCATCACTGTCCAAGCCTAGGTCACTGACGGCGAACCGGAGCGCGAGTTCGCCCAAGATTCACCAGGTCTTACTTCTATGAGATTGAGGGTGTTTGGAAGTCAGCCAAAATATCCGCGGACCTTCTATAGAGGCAGGACGAGTCTGTGCGGAGAGGGCCGGAGCCAGGGGTTGTTGGTTTGGTTAGAGGAGAAATGTGGGGGTCCCTGAGGGGGCGCCCCCCCGCGATGCAACAGTGATTCATAGACGTTTTAGAAATGGACATAGCTAACGCTAGCAGCGTTACAACACAGGACGGCTCATGGGCCCCGTCCTGCGTCATGACTCGGCTCCCATTCACTTTCTATTGACAAAACCGCCCTGTCTAACTGTAGCTGCGCTGTCAGACTCGTCAGTTTTCGTCGTAAATGTCTATTACACTTGTGCTCCGGGGGTCATTTTGTGAGTTATTTGCGTTGTTTGTGTGTTTGTGAGGTGTTTTTTTTTTTTCGTTACTTGTCGTACTGTTATTATTTCTTATGTTATATTTATGTTCTTATATTGTAAGGTTGTTTTTTTTTTTTTTTTTTTTTGTGCATATTTTTAGCTGTTTGTTTTTTGTTTCTGTTTTGAGTTCTATTCACTTCACATGACCTTCACCGCTCGCTCCTGATTGGCTCTTGGTTGCGATGATACTCAAGGTCGGATAATCTCCAAATATGTAACTCTGTCAATAGACGCTGTACCTGCCTCCAGCCTCGATGAGCTTTATTCAGATTCCACGACTTTTATAGTTATCTTGCACCAGTAGATAATGAAATTACTTACTTTGCGGCCACATAGATGCCAAGTATATGAAGAAACTTTGGTTGGAAAGAGATAAATAGTCATGTGAGGGAGTGAGCGCTGGTCACTTCCTTTAACCAGTTTTGAGTGATGTATAAATAATTTCAGTCTGGAGTGGTTCAGTCTCTAGTGAACGAAAGGTAAGGAGCTGTTAACGTAAAAAACACCACTTCATGACATCACAAGGTGGAACAGAGGTTTTTGAGCTTTGAGATGTACAGCCTAATAATAAAGTGTGACCTAAAACGTATTGTGAATGCAAAAACCGACTCCAGGTTGTTTGTGATGCACTAACAACATTCTAACAGGGAGTAAAGCTCACGAGCAGTTTTGTGTAATAAGGACCTGTAAACACTGGCCACTTTGCTGTTTTAATATATGTGATGCTAGAAGAGAATATTCTGAAGTAGTTTTGTGATATAATGGCCATCTCTTATTTATTTATGTTGCTCATTACGTATTGGATGTCAGTGGTTTGGTAAAATCACACCAGCAAAAGTCAACTATAAAGTTCTTTGCGGGTTGTAAACTGGCTGTTGAAGTCCTGGGTGTGTCGCTGGCTCCACAGGACCATCTCTGAACACTCTGGAGACTTGAGGATATGCACTATGAGTGGTGCAGTTCTGGGGACCAGATACAGGCTGCTTTATGCAAAAATAACGTTATAAAACGGCATTTGTGCCTCAGTCATACATTTCCTAACACCTCAGGAGCTGGACTCGCGATGTGTGACGCTAGACTGTAAAGGTTCAGTATTACACAAAAAATGATCTCGTGACTTTGAACCATGTATAAACCTGGAGCTGTGTCTTGTTCATACACTGTTGAGTACACTTTATCATTAGTCGGTACATCTCCCACGTCCACCTGCTTCTGTTCCTTGTGATTCATGACGTGGTAGTTTTCAAGTAAACCGCTCTTTGAGCGTAATGCACTAAAATCATAAAAGAATAAAGTAACCAAAAACACATAAAATAAAATTAAATGGACACAAAATAATAAAATTAAATAATACATATTAAAATAAAAATAAATAAAATGAAAATAAATACAAAAAATACAAAACAAGGGATCCCAAGTCCCTGCCCAAGCTTACAAGAAGACTCAATTTGTTTTAAGTAAAGTCTTATGACGCAAACTCCTCTCTCTTCTCTCTCGGAGTAGCATGGAAGCATGTCCACACTATTCCTCCTCAAAACAGACCTGAGTTGTGTTGGTTCAGTCACACATGTTTGATCCATTTATATTATAGTCTGCACTCTCCAAGCTGCAAAATGCTCGGTTCCACCTTGTGATGGCAATGAAATAGTGGTTAGTTTTCCATGAAACGCCCTTTTACCGGTAGTTCGGAGAAGGAATTTGCAATTCCAGAACTAAACTGTCCAAATTATTGTCAGAAGAAATGACGGTCTCTAGGGTTTAAAACCACTCCTGTATTACAAATGATGACGTCACACGGTGGATGGGAACAAGTGTATTCTGTAGAGAGAAGGGGGGGAGCACAGTCTCAATATACGGCTATGGGCCCTTTAAAGAATGATTGTGCCAAAAAGCGGAGGTGTTAGTCCACAATCGTGATAAATACTCTCTGTCTCCCGCAACGTACCACCAGTCAGATCCACCAATGAACGTCGCCAGTTCCCCGCCCCCTCCTTCGGTTACCTCTTTTGTACTCGCTCGCACTCAGTGTACGCTGCCACACTGTCTCCAATGGGAACCTCTCTGGGATTGGGTGCCGGCTACTGTGACTCTCTGGGTGGTTTTGGAGTGGCAAAAGTTTTTTTTGTTTTTCCCAGGCTTTCATACTCGTTCTCCTCTCTCATGACAAACTTCTGCGGTGTTTTGCGGGCACGCCGTGTGAAAGAGCGAACGAGACGATGAAAGTATGAATTAAAACGTCATGGGGACTGTGTAGGTCAGATAGAGCAGAGAGTCACCTTTGACCAGAGAATTGTGCGTTCCTCCGTCAAAACAAAGACGGTGTAACAGAAGTGAATGAGTTGAGCGTGACGTCACCCAGCTCGCTAGATGGAGGCCGAGCAGTATGCCCGGCGATTTGGAGCAGGAGGAATCTAAACACGAGTTCATAGCAAACCAAAGAGCCAATCAGGACCGAGCTGTTGAAGGTAACGCCCCTTCCGCCCACACCATGGAAGCAGGAAGTGGTCTTAGCAAACGCTGTCCAATCCAACTGTGTAACGTAACAGGGCGACTTCGGGGAAAGCAAAGCGCCTTTTGTTGATATTAAGTTTGATCCTTCCTTTACGGGAAAAACCAGTGAAATAAAACCCCGTCATGTAGGGGTTAATACGCAACATGTAAGACCAAAATGAGTTGCCAGCAGCAGAGACAGGAGAGGACACAGTTTCCACTAGAAAAGTGAATTGGAGCAAGAGTCGATGGAGCAGGAAGTGAACATGATCATTCTGTTTGGAACACAGTGGCTAAAGGGCTAGCTAGTCCATTTATATAAAACGGATGTGGCAAACATGACGTTTAACACCGACTATACACCACCAATAAGAAGGACACAAGAGTCATGATAGGAGACACTACAGAATGAATAGGGTTTAAATCAAACAAATATAGCCCTAAGATTGAAATATAAAGGTGTTGTAGGTTTCAGGGCAGGACTCGTGACCGTGGACGGATTGAGGTGCAGAGGCAAGGCGTGTGGTTGTGTGAACTTCACACTTTGTGGTCGTGCGGCAAAGTTCTAAGCGATGCCATTTTATCTCTGAAAAAGATGGCTGAGACAGTGTACAAAACCACACACGAGCAAACCAAAACCCGTGAACGTGTATTCTGGATTATTCGGGATTTGTTTGTTCAAATCAGGGACATGGTTGTTCAGATGATTCTCCATGTGTAGCGTTTGTCTTACTCAGTTTGAGATTTACTCTTTAATCACTCGTATCAAGACGCCATTTTGTTCATTGACCCGTTTAACCTCCAACTGTCACGCCCACTGTGCCACGCCCTGTGACAGCCTGTTGCCCGCCCTCGTGCCACGCCACTGTGGACGTCCGCACTTCCTTCTCCACTTTTATTTTTTACTCGTAGGATTTGGCAGCGACCGCAATCGTTCATTTTGGTCCAAATGTAAAAAAATGTGCTGTTTCTCGTGTGATGTTGCTATGTCCATAGGGGGCGCTACAGCATGAAGCGCTTTGTTGTGCGACGTTATGGCGACGTCAGCTCCCACTGAAACACTGCGTTTTATAACACAGAAGTCAGTGGATTTTTTTTTCCTTTTTGAAGTTGGTTTTAGATGAAGTCTTGTGATAAAAAAGGGGAAGGGGAAAATTATAAACAGAATCGACTCCAAAAGAGATGAGAACCATAAAGACACCCAGGCGATAGGACTGATTTAAGCGTTTTAAAAGAGGATTCCACCACTCTGCTCGTTCTCCATGGAGAATTTTATTCTTGGCCTAGAAATGTTCTGCATTAATCGTATCCAAGCAGATCCTGCAACCCGGCTAAGTTACAGGTCAAATCTGTGGAGAGGCGATGTCCGCTCACCAATAAGGAACGCAACGTTTTTTTAACAAACTCTAGACAGAAGAAACGTTTAAGTTGTACGGGCGAACATAGCGGCAAAGAAAAACACTGCGTTTGTCCCCTCCTCATTAAAGGTTTAACAGTTGTGACTTAAGTAAGAAACTTGTACTAATGAGGTCATGTTTGGTTATTTTTCTGTACCACGATGAGATTTGAGCTTTCGAAAGTGGAATTAGAACTTTTCTGGCCTTACACAACCTGTTACTCAGTTCAGTCGTGTTCCTTTTTTGACTCGTTCTGTAGCGTTTGATTGTTTTTTATTACGTTTTGGTTTCAGTTTCATCGTCTATAATTTCCTTCCAGCTGTTAAATCACTCCAGAATGTTTACTCCTGACAGGCCCAGTTGAACGAGCGACAGGGAGAGAAAAACACTACCAAACGTGAGCGGTGGTGAACACCGTTTGATGTCGTGAGTGTCTGTAAAACACCCCCGGTCTCACACAGCGGCGACCCCCCTAACCTGCTTCCGCTCCACTGGGACCATAGCAAAAGTGCGGGTGGAAGAGGGTACAAATGTTCAGTGGTTTCTTAACAGAGGGAAGCAGCAGCAGCGGCGGCGGTTCTGTTACTGTGGCTGAGAGAGACAGGAGGACGCGGCGGTGAACGAAACCGCGGCCACAGGCGTTTGAACAGACATGTACTAAGGCATCATAATGTTTACACTCACACAGTCTGCGCTCGCCGCGGGATCCACACGGTCCATA